>JBBPCW010000154.1:13185367-13195784 GCA_037974425.1 Phenacogrammus interruptus
TGTGTGTGTGTGTGTGTGTGTGTGTGTGTGTGTGTGTGTGTGTGTGTGTGTGTGTATGTGTATGTGTATGTATGTGTGTGTGTGTGTGTTGCACAGAGAGGATCACCAAACAGGAGTGCTGCTGGATTTTTTAAACCTTATGTTCAGTTCTATTAGACACATCGAACATTTTGGTCCACCAAGTGGATGCAAAGCTACTGATGATGTACAGGTGTCAGTCATCCTCAAGTCCTTCATCAGTGGTCAGTTATAATGTGCATCTTATTGGTCAGTGAAGCCAAGAAAATAGACAGTGGGCGTGGGTACAGTGTGTACCTGTCCAGCAGTGTATATCAGAGATACATCTAAATAACAATTAGTTAATGAGGTAGAGGAGTGAAGATACAAAAGAGTAAACAGAAAGTGACTGGGCTGCCAGACACTAACTGTTTTTAAATACTGCTTTATTTTTATTTATACTGCAATCTGCAATTGTGCTCCTGTATTGTAGAGGAAAGCTTCAGTGCTTCAGTGCTTGGTCCTTTATTGCTTATATGTCCCATATTCTACAGTTTGTCATATTTACGTCCAATATGGCCAGTGCTTGTAAATGGCTCTGTAACGATGTAGTTAAAAACAATCTATGCAAATAAAAAAGTCTGCTGTGATAGGCTGCCTGCACCACCCCTCATTCAAAAAGCAGGATGAGCTGATACAAATTGTTATACTGGAAAAACATCCAGTCCTTTCCGATGTCCGGATCCCATTCAAGTGCTGCCATGATGCATTTGCTTCGCCTCAGCCTGGAAAAGCAGTCTTTAGAACTTCAACAGGAATAGGTAGGTTAGACTGCTCTAAGCTGAATGAACCACCATATGACGAATGAAATACAGGCTGTGTTTGCATTGTGGTTTCCACATATGTGTTGCACATATGTCTTGACACTTCAACAATGCACATACTCCATCAGACTCTTTCAAAAAGTGAGGAAAAGGGTAGTTCCCCATGATAAAGCAATACACTACTCCAAAAGAAACATCACTGGTTGAAAACTGCTGATTAGAAAAGCCAATTGTTCACAAAAAAAATCACTTTCAAGCAAACAAAATCTGATAACCACAAAGCATAGATCTCATAGCTGGAAGCAACGTGTAAGTGAGCATAATGAGAAGATTGCACATTTGGATGGATAGGTTTTGTTTGGAGAAAGCCAAATTGATTCATCAGCCTCCCCATTGTTTAACCTTGGTGGATCTGACCACTTTAAAGGGCATTCCAATATCCCTCCACCCCAGCTATTCAAAGAAGGACAAAGCATTCTCTGAAGACAAATCCTGGCCTGACATATTACTGATGCATTCACACATAGCCATTATTCCAGATCCTCCCACCCACTGCAGTTGCTCCCTGTCTCTACAATTGTTTAGAAAAGAAATATTCTGACTGCATGTGGCTCAACACAAAGACCTCAGAATAATGTTAATTGCTACAGAAAAAGAAATCAAATCAAATCTAACATAGCAATGCAAAACAACCAAATGCAGCAGTACTGTGATGCTTAACTGCGACAGCATACACTGCGACACTGATCAAGAATAATTGAATAGGAAATTAAGTGCTTATAGAAAATGATACAAAGTGAAAAATTTGTGTTTTCCCTGTCGTGATGTGAATCACAAATGAACTGTTTAGCAGTAGTTTGCTAATTCACGGCAACTTGACGACACATTGACACTTATTCACCAAGATTTCATAGCTTTAAATGGGCAAAGAGAAAATTGTCTTTCATGAAAATGTACCACTGTTGTTATAAAGCTCCATAATCACTGTTAGTCCAGATCCAGTAGGCCACGTGCCTAAAACTGGGAATATAAGCAATTTGCAATGGTGATTCACTATTGGCACTGCAATTTAGACAAAGACTAGACTGGAAGCCAGCGCATTAGAGTCGTCAGTGGCCTAAGCATGAAAATATTCAACAAAAATAATAAAATAACAACAACAAAAAAAACAACAATTAGCTATGAAACACTACATACAATTGAAATTAACCTGCTTTATATGGCCATGTGGCATGTGAGTTCAGGTATTCCATGCACATCTAATGCATGCAAACCTCATAGACAAATAGTGGAAATAGAAGTGTCTAAGCAACAGGAGCTCAGACTATACTATCCAGTTAATCTGCTAGTATAAAAACTGCATGTCTAGCAGGTGTACACAAGCCCAAGGTTACTACGCGTAATACCAAGTTTTGGCTGGAGTTGTCTAAACATTCCTACCCTGGAGCAGAGAAAAATGTTTTCTGGATTGGTGAATCACATTTTACAATCTGGCAGTCTGGTGGCAAATCGAGGTTTGGCAGGCGCCAAGAAAGCACTATGTACCAGAACACATAGTGCCAACAGGAATGACCAACCGTTTTCTGTTCAGGCATAACTGTAACCCTGTGCACAAAGTGAGGTCTATAAAGACATGGTTTGAAGAGTTTGATGTAGAGGAACTCTGGTGGCCTGCACAAAGCCCTGACCTTAACCAAACTGAGCACATTTGGGATGAACTGATTGTGGGCAGGGTCAGACTGACCATCTGGCGTATCAGGCATTTTCCCAGTGGACCAACATGTTATTTGGGCCAGCTGTTTACTTATATATTAATTTATTGATTGGTCTGAGCAGCCCGTAAGACTTGTAGAGCGGCGGCTCAGTTGATCAGTTGGGGTTAATAAACCAATAAAACAATTTTTTTTTTACAAACGTGGGTGAAATAGGCTAGTAATATCGTCAGTGTTACCGCTAGGAGACTGGCTATTTATAACACATGTGCATGGACTACAACTATATACATTTAAATTAGTTTTATTATGTCCCCCATGGTGAACGAAAAAAAGTAAGAAAATATTTTTTTTTAACCACCATTCATCAACATTAACAGTGAGACAGCAGTTCATTATCTATTATTGGTTGTGTATTGGTAGAAGGCTTTTGGGGCTTGCTGTTAGAGGCAGCTTTTCTGTAGGTATTTGTGAACAATATACAGACATCCATGCTTTTTAATTTCTTTTAAAAAGATTGCAACTTTTATTGAATACTAATTTGTTGGTTTACACATAAATGGGAGGGCAAAGACAGGTGGTGTGTGTGATTGTATGTGGTGTGCCGTTCTCCACCAAAATCCCTGGGCCCAGTCCATCTCTTCTTGTGCAAAATCTTGTACAAATGAGCACAACATCCAACATACATGCTCTAAAATGTCATAAACAGGCCTCCCAGAGCAGTGAAGACTATTGTAACTACGAAGGAGGGCACCTACTTCATGGATAGGGTTGCCCAGCAAGCTCATATACATGCAATAATCAGATGCCATTTAGTATATCATCTATAGACAATGAATTGTGATTTATTTTGGGATTGTTTAATAGCCCTTAGAACAAAAGATCTTTTTACGTCCTATCCAGTTGTTCACTAAGCTCGACATTCAGTGGGGAAATACGTATTTGAGCCATCGCGGATTTTGTAAGTTTGTCAAATAACAAAGAAATGAAAAGTCTCAAAGTCTCATTAAAACAGTATCATTTTAATGGTAGGTTTATCTTAACAGTGACAAATAGCACATCAAAAGGAAAATTGAAAAAATAACTTTAAATAAAAGATAGAAACTGATTTGCATTTCATTGAGGGAAATAAGTATTTGAACCCTCTAACAAAAAAAGATTTAATATTTAGTGGCAAAACCTTTGTTTGCAAGCACAGAGGTCAAACGTTTCTTGTAATTGATGAAAAAGTTTGCGCACATTTTTAGGAGGAATTTTGCTCCACTCCTCTGCAGATCATTTTCTATTGGATTGAGGTCCGGAGACTGACTAGGCCACTCCATGACATTAATGTGCTTCTTCTTGAGCCACTCCTTTGTTGCCTTTGCTGTATGTTTTGGGTGATTATCGTGCTGGAACCCCCATCCACCACCCATTTTCAGTTTCCTGGCAGAGGAAAGGAGGTTGTCGCTCAGGATTTTACGATACATGGCTCCATCCATTTTCCCGTCGATGTGGTGAAGTTGTCCTGTGCCCTTAGCAGGAAAACACCCCCAAAGCAAAATGTTTCCATTTCCATGCTTGATGTTGGGGACGGTGTTTTACGGGTCATAGGAAGCATTTTTCTTCCTCCAAACACGGCGAGTTGAGTTAATGCCAAAGAGCTCAATTTTGGTCTCATCTGACCACAGTACCTTCTCCCAGTCACTCTGAATCATTCAGGTGTTCATTGGCAAAGTTCAGACGGGCTGCACATGTGCCTTCTTGAGCAGGGGGACCTTGCGAGTACTGCAAGATTTTAATCCATTGCGGTGTAATGTGTTTCCAATGGTTTTCTTGGTGACCGTGGTCCCAGCTACTTTGAGGTCATTAACTAACTCCTCCTGTAGTTCTAGGATGATTTCTCACCTTTCTCAGTATCATTGACACCCCACGATGTGAAATCTTGCGTGGAGCCCCAGACCGAGGTCGATTTATGGTCATTTTGCACCAACAGTTTGCACCTTATCTCTGTCTTTAATGAGGATGACTAATTGAGTAGGAGTGTCTAACCACTCTGCGGGAGCCAGAACTCTTAATGGGTTGGAAGGGGTTCAAATACTTATTTCCCTCAATGAAATGCAAATCAGTTTCTATCTTTTATTTAAAGTTACTTTTTCAAGTTTCCTTTTGATGTGCTATCTGTCACTGTTAAAATAAACCTACCGTTAAAATTATATTGTTCTGAGACTTTTCATTTCTTTGTCATTGGACAAACTTACAAAATCTGCGATGGGTCAAATACTTATTTCCTCCACTGTAGCATCAGTCTGATGAGAGTAACTCGGGTTTGAAAATGAGGCACTGTTCTTTATTATAGTCCAAGTAGTCTGTGCCTTCCTGGGTACAGCTGTGTTATAATAGTCGTCCAGTGTCTTTTGTAGATGGGCTTTTTTACCAGTTTGGGAGGCTGAGTTATAATTGGTGTATATTCCTAAAATCCATGTTTCCTCCTGTAAAAAGAGATATTTTTCACATGAGTGTTGGCATAAACAAGGACCCAAATATGTAAGCATAAATTTGGAAATCATTTAAATCCTAACAGAAAAAGAAACCCTGGTTTTAAACAATTATCCAGTTTTAATGTCTGACAGCTTGTTTAATATTAAGGGATTATGGGAATACATGAATGGATCTAATAGCTAAAGAAATCCCAATAAAACAATTACCACAAACAGTTGTATCGCTTTTATTCATTTATTAAACACAATGATACAACATTAGATGGGTATGCTGGCAAAACTAACTGAAGGGTCTTAAATGGCATGATATCAAAAACAGCCTGCTCTATTCTAAGGTAAATAAGGAGTTGGAAAGTGACCTTGTAAAAATGAATGATGGCTGTTTTTGTTACCTACAACCACATAGATGCCCATTAAAACAAATTGGAGGATATGGGCCCTTTAAATAATGTCCATTTATCGTTTCAAGGAAACACACAAATGCAGCAAACATGTACAGTATGCTGTAATACTGTTGCTGCACTATTGCGTGCTGAACCACGACCTCCACACATTATCTTGAGGCGCGGGCGTGTCTTGCAGCTAGGAGTGGAGCTACACAAGACCTGTTTACCAGTTGTTCAGAAGTAAACAAATGCAATAAACATGTGTGCTGCGTGCTGCAGTGCTGATGTGCTTCCCAGAGCCGCGCTCCGTGTGTACACACTCCGCCGTAATCCCACCGCACGGGAGGCAGGAACCAATCGGCTGCAGAAGGGGTGTGTCTCGGGGCTCAAGGGGCTGGGCTGCTGCGCTATATAACGCTTGGCGGAGCGAGAGTGGAGAGAGTAGCGCACCTGAGAGAACAGACAGACCGGACACGCGCCACGGAGGGGAAAAAGGGCTCCGCGTGAGGGAGAGAAAGAGGGAGAAGGAAGCGAGGGAGAGGAAGAGGACGCGTGCGGAGTGGATACGTGGGGGGGAGAAAAGAAAAAAGGGAACCGATGGAACCCAAGGAGCCGTAGACCCGGGGAACCAGGTATTCTCCTTCACACCTGCTTTTGTTTCTGGGCGCGTGCTTCTCTAGTTGTGGGGGGGCGGGGGCACAGCACTTTATTGTTGTTGTTTATGTTATTCATTTTTGTCTCAATATGTAGATGAAATAGTGATATTGGTCACTTTTTTCTCCAGAACTGTAGTGAATTTGTAGCCCATCAGTATCACATCCCCCAATGTTTACATACAAGAATTTCTGCTGCATTTTTTTTCACTCTGGTCTTCTTGTTCGCAGCAGCATCAGCTTCTGTCCTCCCCAACCCCCCTCCTCCTCCTCCCCCCCTTCCCCCCAACCTCCTGGCCCCTTTATTGATGGGCAACCAACTGGACCGGATCACCCACCTTAACTACAGCGAACTACCCACCGGGGATCCGTCGGGCGTGGAGAAGGACGAGTTACGCGTGGGCGTGGCCTACTTCTTCTCCGACGACGAGGAGGAGCCGGATGACAGGTCTCCGTCGGACAGCTTCAGGGAGGAGAGCCCGAGGCATGGAGGCGGCGGCGGGAGCGGCTGTGGCGGGAGCGGCGGGGGGAGCGGGGGGCGCGTGGACGGGAGCGGGATCGGAGAGGACGGCGATGCGCCTCCGCCCGACGAGCTCGAGTACTCGGCCTTCTGTTGCCACGAGTGCATCTTCTCTAAGCTGCGTGCCAGCGAGGACCTGCGGGTGCACTCGCCCGCAGCACTGCTGAGCATGTGCAAGCCGGGTGACGTGCTGGAGCTGGTGGCGCGCGCGCAACCGCCGCACTGGGCCGTTTTTGCGGGCGGTGACCGCGTGGTGCACCTGCACAAGGGCGAGATCCGCGCGGACAGCCTGCTGGACGTGAGCGGCGGGCGCCACGGGCGCATCGTGAACGAGCGCTATCGCTACCGGCCGCTGCCCGCCGAACTGGTGGTGCGCAACGCGGCTGGACACGTGGGGCTGCGTGGCGGAGAGGTGTGCTGGGGGGACTCGGAGAGCTTCGCCGCGTGGTGCCGCTTCGGCAAGCGCGAGTTCAAGGCGGGCGGAGAGGCGCACTCGGCCGAGCAGCGCTACTTTCTCAAAGTGCACGCGGCCCACAGCACCGTGCGCACGCTCGTCTTCCGCAGCCTCGAGGACATGATACGCGAACGGCGGCGCGTGGACGCCTGCGGTATGCTGCACGAGCTGCGCCGGTGAACGGACACGCCAACGCACGCAACGCCTTTTTTTGGGGACGTCCCGGGACTATGCATGCCTACGGAGAAAACAGATCAAACACAAGGGCTGCGAGACTTGAGTGAGGAGTGTGCGCGCACTCGGAAGGAGAGAGGGGTAAAAAGGCGAACCCGCGCCTCCCCTTTATAGAAACGTTTTTTTTCCCTTGAGCTGGAAGCTGGGATTGGCACACCGGCACACCACTGCTTTGAGTTGAACTTTCCCTCCCTTTATCTTCTTAAACTCTCGGAGCTTCAGCATTAGATCCTCTTGACGCCCCTTAAGCCCTGTGCAACTTTGCATAGTAACTGCACAACCCACCTAACAGCCCCCCACTCCCCAAACAGCTACACGTCTCTTTATTTTGTTACAAACACGCCAACAAACGACAAATGTACATTCTTCTGTTTTTTGGAGTCCATATTTTTGTATTTGAGTTCGTAAGTTGACGAGAAATCTTTGTTTCTATTGAAATAAAACTTAGATTGCCCTATGGAACAGAAGTGAAAAGGCGTGCTGTGGTGTGGAGCATAGGAGTGTGTGATTGTGAGTGCAAAGAATGCAGTGGCCATCAGTCTGCAGCATTACAGATCCCACACAAGCGTCTCACCTACCTTCCTGCAGTGAACAGCTGCTGCCTTGTTTCTTTGTGTTGAGGAGAACTGGTATGCATGAGAGTCTGGTGCTTTAACACAAGTCGACTGGCAGCAGCCTACTCATTTGTTTGATTTGAACCTCTTACCTCAAATGTAGTAGATCTGCCAAACCATCTTTGATGGTGAGTTTGTTTATTGAGTTATGCACTGGAGCTATGGGGTTAATGCAGACAACAAGTACTGGAAGCTTATTTTACTTCCTTCTATACATTACTGTTTATACATTTTCATCCATGGATGTCCAAAATGGGTCTGAGTATGTTTCAGAGCTTTTGTCTGGTGTTTTGTCCGTTTATAGCTATAGCAGTGTGCATGAGGCTTCTGTGTGTCCAGTATATTTGCAATGTAGCTCCAGTCCAAAACAAAGGAAACTTCAGACATCAGACTTGGATTATCAATTTTTTTTTTAAACCGGTTTGGAGATTGTTCTAAGCAAACTTCCCTGTACTTCATCAAGCTGAAGTAGTGGAGGTTTTGCTCCTGGAGTCCTCATTGTTTTGATGGTACAGTCTATAATTAATGGTAATATTGGAGTCAGTAGACCTGTCACAATTACTATATTATCATTCATTATATTTGAGCTGGTTTAGAGGCAGGCGGTGAGTAACTGTTTACTTGAGTTGGAACTGATTCTATCGGTCAAAAGCTAATAAATATAAACACCTAGGAGGGAAAGTATTAGGTACTTTAATAGTTGCATACATACAATGATAACAAAAAATAGTAATGACAGCTGGTGCTATCACATTTACTTGATTAAAGAGTTAAACTGATTTTACAGCCTGAATGAACTTAGCAATTGCTTGTAATTTGAATGGTAAATATGCAGGTCATTATAAATCCATGTTCAGCAGTGTGAATAACACCTTTTTGTGCATTACTGCATTACTGAAAGAGCTGAAACCAACAAAACAACATAAATAATGTTTTGGGTAACATTTGAATGGTTAAGCACAAGATTCTTGATTATAAATATAATCAATAGTGATGCAATTAGTGATTATTGATTATGACAGGCCTAACCGTAGACCTAGGGTGACATAATCGGAAAAGGCGCTTGTTTTATGTTCTCAGTCAGTTCAGGCCTCAGCAAAGACCAGGTTACACCAGTGCAGTTTTAAAGGTTAAAAATCTTACATGTAACCTCAATGGCATAAACCTATGCTAATTTTATTCCTCAAAGACCTTTCTAAATGCTAGGCGGTCTGGGAGAGCATTCATCCAAATCAGCTACACTTCTCATTTTGGCTGCAGGGACTGTATAGAGAAAGTAGCGTGTGTGTGTGTGTGTGTGTGTGTGTGTGTGTGTGTGTGTGTGTGCGTGTTGCACTATCCAGTACTGGTAAATACAGTCATGCTCTGCTGGCTTTTCTATTACAGTCTGTAGGCTGCAACTGAAATCTGTTATGCTTTGTGTGTATAAGCGGAAGCCGACTGGCCTGCAGTACCTTTGTGTGTGGATTCTGTCTCTTGGCCTTCTGTTGGCCAAGTCTAATGAGCCATTTTTGTACTAGGGCAGAGCCATGCAGTTTTAGATACCTTTCACACCATGAATACTGTTCAAAGGTCAATCACAAACTTGGTGGTTCCAATATGGTGCAAGAAATGTGCCCTGATCCCGTGTTTTCATTTTCATGTCAAACCCTTTTCTACTTCTTGAAAAACATGATCTATCTCCACTGTGTGTGAACATTTCATGCCAATGACCTCATTAGGTATCTCGGGGTGCCCAGCTTGTGTGTGGAGTGTGTTTTCTGGGGTGTTCCTACCACCTGCACTGGGTGGTAGTTAATATGGAAGACAGAAGGGATGTGCAGAGAACAAGTGAGACAGGTTTTCTGGCATCTTTGGATAGATTATTACACACCAACGGTCATTCACACTTTGAGGAACAGGCTTAAACTTGTTATGGATGCAGACACACACACACACCTTAAACCCAGAGGATCATTGGCATCATTACCTCAGTGTCTCATTTATATCCTGTTTGAGCAACAGCCACGCCGATAACCTACTTCTCTGGCAGGATGTCATGGAATCCACCCCTTTGACCTTTACTACCACTCACCCCCTCCTCCTGTCTTCCTTTTTGCTTTTGCTTCTGATGATCTGTCATCAGTGTTGTCTTTTTGAGGCTGGAAATTGAGGGTAGTGGGGCAGCAGGCTATATGTAGAGAACTGGGACAGGTTTGGGGTGTGAGTGAAGTGAGGAAGGGGGATCCAGGCTGTTAATGTTACCAGAACATCTTTATCCTGAAATCAGTCTATTTCTCAGTGTTTTTTTGTATTTGTGCCCATCAACCTTCAGAGCCTGTTACTAGGGGAACTAAGACACAATTGCTTCACTTTTGTCGTTTGAATGTTGTGCAGATAGAAGCCTGGCCAGACCATAATAGTTGTGCTCTACAGTTAAGGTCCTTAATATTGCCACCTCATTACTCATTTCATTAGAAAGTTAACAAGCCTGTGTGTGTGTGTGTGTGTGTGTGTGTGTGTGTGTGTGTGTGTGTGTGTGTGTGTGTGTGTGTGTGTGTGTG
>JBBPCW010000154.1:13283788-13294116 GCA_037974425.1 Phenacogrammus interruptus
ATACCCATAGTCTTGATTAGGCGGAAACACTGAGGAAAATTTAACTCCGTTTCAATTGTTTTTGTTTGTTTGATAGTGACAAATCTTTAGGACCAATAGAATAGATTCATATTTGTAGCAGGGTTCATTTGTAGTAGACCCCCGCCTCTGACACTCCATCAATCTAAGAGAGGCTAAAAATAGCTGTACCTACAAATGAGTAATGAATGGAGGAGAAAAAAAGAGAAAAATTGCAGAGGCCACTGCTGCACTGTACCTTGGCATTTCCCGATGACAGATCCAAAGTCATCTCTAACTGACCTGAGAGAATGAAAGAAAGAGCCATGCATTACAACACTGCATGCTAAAATGAGCTTCACAAAGAATATCTACAGCTGAGATTGACTTTGAGCAAGACCTTGAGTAGAACAGGGAGGTTTTCAATTACGTGAGCACTTATTTTAACTTTCAATCAGCACCAGAGATAAGCCCCTATTTTCTCCAGTGCGCTTTCACCATGAATCACATCCATATGAACCGCAGCACTGAACAAAAAAAACACACACTAAATGGTGACAGTTTTATAAATCAGTCAAAAGAATGTAAAATGTGTATGGAAGGTGGGGCATTTAAGGGTGGTTGACCATCTGGTTTTGGAATTTCTGTGGCAAAATATCAGTCTGAGCAACAGATTTGCTGAGTCCAACATCAGTAGTGACAAGCCTAAAAAATGAACCAATTACAGTAACAGGGAAAACGTTTCCGATTGAAAGGCAGAATTACCTAATTTCCACACACTGATCCTGAACCACAGCCAGGAGCTTCCCATTACTGCAAACACACAAACAGAGGGGAAAAGAAGACGGAGTGAGAAAACACAACTGAAGGATTAAACGTCTAAAAACAAACATTTCAACACATAATGATTGCCTTCCCTCTGCGAATCAATATCTAATTAAAGCCTGCTGTCTCTTTGTCTTTCCACTATTTGCATAAGAGGCAAACAGAGAGGAGTAAAACTTCGGCTTGCCTCAATGTCTGACTGTTCACACTAACAAATAGCATTTAGCAATAGCATAGAGAATTTTCTTACATAACATTTCACGCCTGTCAAAGGACTTGTTTGAAGCTTGGTACCACCATTTACTCAATGTTAAACAGATTCGAAACTGAAAAAATTGTAGTCTTGCAGTCTGGCTTCATAGCACCAGCTAAGACCACAAAATGGGAGTCCACTGCAGGGCAAACACACAAATACACACCTAGAGTCAATTTAGTGTTTCCAATTCACCTGACATGCAAGTCTGTCTGGGCTGATCCAGCAACCCAGAGAAACTTATGCACAATGGGAACATGTAAACTTCACACAAAGGACACTAGGTCACCTCCCCTGGGAATCGACCCCAGGACCTTCTTGCCATAAGCCAACAGCTACTTTCTGTACAGACCATTACAGGACAAAAACACCATTAGGACCGAGCTTCTGTGTTTACTTTCACTCATTTCAAGGTGTCTGTACATCAAAAAGTTTTAATCCATAAAAATAATAGTTATAATAATTAGTCATTCTAATAACAATTCATGCTACTCGTGGATGATGGCGGAATTCCAACAATAAAGGTGTATAATATGCTATTCTGGCAAGGCTTGTACATTTATTAAGGTTGTAATGATTCACAAAACTCATTATCCAATTCATTATGATACAGCGGTGTCTCAATTCAATAAGTTTACCAATACGTCAACAATAAAAATGGCTGACAATCTGGCTTATATTAATGAGCAGAATTCAAGATTTAGTTCTCTTTTCTGGTAAAAGAAAGAAACAAAAGTTAACAGCAAGCAAAGTTCAATACAAATCTGAAAAACTCTCAGAACATGCAAAGTGAGACATCAGCAGCGGCTGCAGCAGTGGTAGACAGACACTTTATTTCTTAAACCCTCTGGCAGCATCGAGGTAATGATCCTTGGAGGTACTACTTAATGCATCAGCAGAGCACCTGCAGGAGCACAGGCCTCATCAAGCAAGTTCTCACCCTCGTGCTCCGTCAAATTCTCTCGTGTGGTTAGTATAATGAGTGCTGCCGCATGGGGCCTGCAGCCCACATCACACAGTACTGCGCATATGCCTTACTAGGCTCAGAAAAACCAACGGAAGTCAAAAGCTATTAGCATCACCTTGCTAGCACCAGTTGCCAGCTGATTTGCTTTGCTGCTAGGTGCACCAGTCCAGGGGGTAGGGACGAACTTGAAGGGCTGAAACACAAATAAGCTTTTTTACTGGGCAGAAATGACTAAATTACTCAAAGAGCAGCACAAACAACATTATCCATTTGGCAGAAGATGTGTGCCTTGTGTTAACATAATTGGATTTATTCTGGAGCCAAAGAGACAACATAAGCCTCACTGCAGAAGTGAGCAGGCTTCTCCAGCTTTCTAAATATCCTCTTAAACAATGTGAACAGTATTTAACAGTGGACAATAACTTACCTGTACCACAGGTAGTGCAATATGAAGCGGAAAGGTCCTGGAAAACGGCATTAACATGGCTGAATTATCATTACTGATGAAGCACCAAATATTTATTCACATTAGATATTATGGCAAACAGTCCAAACATTAGACCACAAATCTCATCACTTTACCCCCACCACTACACACCAACTCTGACCTGTGCCAGACTCATACTTATCTTAAAAGCAAATACTGGCTCTAGAAGCCATTCAAGAAGTAGATTATTTAGCATTAGTAGTGATGTTCAACAGCAGTATTGGCCTGTTGCTTTCCTTAATAATACATATGTATATATAAGTATTTAAAATAGCCTTGTCATGGTCATTAAGGTTTGTTTCTCAGTCAAGCTCTAAGCATAGCCCATACTATATAGTATTCTGAATACAGATTTTCTGTTGCAGTCTAGAATTAGGCTTAATTTTTAGAACTAATCTTGGGCACGGATAACATACATAAGGTTTTGAATGGAGATTGTCCATTTAAAAGAAAATTCTGTCCGGCCCTGAGAATGCAGGTTTTAGTGGTTAAAGCAAATAATAAACAACCCAAATGAAACTGTGAAAATATTATCATGCCCTGATACATTACACATTTATACCAGTCTAAGAAAAAAAATGCTCAGCATCAGAAACTGACTACCTGTCACAGCTTTGGTGATGACAGAAGAACTGTATTCCTGAAATCCACGCAACTGCAAAATGAAAAACATGGACAAAACACAGTAAGAGAAACTGGTTACAGACAACCTATGCTTCCTATAAATGTAGTTACATGCAATGCTGTATCCACCACCTTCATTCATATGTTCTCAGGATGTCTTTAAGGTGACAGATCTGTGGACCACTATGGAAGATATTTTATCCAAAGTACTACCCTTGAGGAAGGTACTTATGTTCCTGCCTGCCAGTTGTCTCACTTGGTGAATGGGTTAAAAGAAGAAAAATAATTTAATTCTGTTCACACTGTGTGCTGTGGTGTGTTCACATGACAAACGAACACTTCACTTCACTACAGTCTGACATGTCCAACAGTTCTCACAGGTGGAGCTTTGAATATCCAGTATTCAGAACATAATCTACGAGGACAAGCAACCGACTATGACTGTACAAGTCTATTCAGGAGCTCAAGTTCTTGTGTTATTATACTTGGTAATTGTAGCTGTTGTTGTTTTAATGTTGTCATTGTAGCTGTTGTTGTTTTAATTTGGTCCTGTTTGTGCCTGGTTGTGTTTAGTACTGGTTTCCCTCTATTCATACACCTCTACCCATGTTAATACATGCACTGAATACTAAAATTCCTTAAAACACTTTTTCCTACTAAGCCAGTAGCCCTGAGAGTAAGTTATCTGGCTAATGCTAATGCTCTCACTGAGAGTGTACAGACTGGTCTACGTGGCTCTGAGTACTTTGGGCTACAGAACCAGTAGCTCTCATTCAGAATCAGCCCGTCCTTACAGCCACAAACGGTCCTCCTACAAACCTGCGTGTCTGTCTCAGCCGGCCATTCAGTGTTAATCAGCAAATCGTACAAAATATTCTCCTCCTCATCCTCAAGAACCAGATCTGCAGCCATGTCTCAAGTGAAGGCGACGTCACTCTACAGTGCCCTGAGAGGCTCAACTTCAAAAGATTCACAACCCGTTCCTTACAGGGATCCGGAGGAACCGACACATGAACACAAACGAATCTTTTTAAAATAAATTCCGTGCTGTATAATTCACAGCCGAACATGCAAAAGCCCGTTTTTGAGGCAACAATGCAATGTTTTTTTCCATTAAAATAACGAAAGAATATTTACAGGAATTACAGGAGAGACTGAGAGAGTGGAACTAAAGTGAGCCTTTCCGCGGGTTACACGGACTTATTTACGGTCAGCGCCCGGTCTGTAGTGCGGTTCGTTCCACGTCTCTCGTGTCTGCGCTCAGAGATCATGGCTGCGTTTTCTGGTAAACTTACTTTCAGACTTTCCTCTTTAGGTGATATGACTCTTCGTGGACAGGAGCGTCTAACTGTGTGTTTTTCTGTGCAGAAATGGGCGTGATGCCTGAGATTGCTCAGGCCGTGGAGGAGATGGACTGGCTGTGAGTAGGCTTTAACGTTGCACAGCTAGCCTGTGTGACACGACAAGCAGAGCCAGCTAACGACTACCTGCACATTAATAAAGCTCATAATAATAACCATAGTAGTAATAATAATAACAACAACCAAATAGTTGCAAATAGTCACTGGTATTTGGTTTTATAACTATTGATTGTTTATATGATGTTTGAATTATCTAACAAAGGGCCTATAATAATGATATTATTATTATTATTATTATTATTATTATTATTATTATTATTATTATTAGACTCCTTATTTTCACGCGTGAACTCACCACACAGTGTGAATAGTGTGAAATTCTTTCTCTGTACTTAACTCATTAACCAAGTGAAGCAGTGGGAAGCTACTTGGAGAGCGGTGTGTGCTCAGGGGTACCTCAGTGGTGCCACTAGCAGTCCTAGGACTCGAATCCACATTTGTAGGGGCAACTCCCTAACCACTAGGCCACCAGCTGCCACAGAGATTTTTCTACACTGAAAGTTGGGCTACGGCTGTATATTGTATTATACAAACTGCAAATTCTGAGCAACACTTGTGCTTAGAGCTCTAAAAGGATTATATTGAGCACATTTAACCAGTCTTGGTATGATACCATGTCTTAACTTGAATATTAATAACAGTAACTTTTCAGTGGAATCAACAAATTGCTGAAAACAGCAAATAACCAAATAATGAATATTTAAACCATCAGACGTTATTTCTGTTAATTGGTAACAGTCTAAACATTTGCTCAGCATCTGACAATGATGATCCCGTCTTGATAGCTGCCTTTTCTTTAACTTAATGTGAGAACCACACCATTAATTGAGCCTTTAAATCTGTGACACAGATGAACAAAGGAGTGATTGATATATTCATCTCTATATGCCAGGTTGCCAACTGACATTCAGGCTGAATCTGTTCCCCTCATTCTCGGTGGTGGAGATGTTCTTATGGTAAGGTGACCTGTTGGATTATCTGTTGCTATGTTATATTTTTTATTGCCATCATTAAAGCATTTGTCTTCCACAGGCTGCTGAGACAGGGAGCGGAAAAACTGGAGTAAGTTTGAACTCTCTCTTACACACACAAACATACAGTTTAGTCATGTAGGACATTGTTAAATTTTTTAATTACTATATAAATACTTGACATTAATTTTTTTTTATTAATGATGGTATTATGTACTTATTATGAAATGCATAATTGTTTTTGTTAAAAATTTCAAGCCATAATGGCTTAGTATATTTTTCTATTATCAGATTGTGGAGAATACACAATTCCAGGCACCTTATGGTGATTCTGTGGATTTAGGGATACTTTTAAATGTGCTTTGTAGGCATTCAGCATCCCAGTCATCCAGATCGTTTATGAGACTCTGAAGGATCAGCAGGAGGGGAAGAAGGGTCGTGCTGCAGTGAAGACAGGAGGAGCAGGTTAGCCAAACACAACCATCAGCTTTTATTTACTTACAAAAATGTCATTCAGGAGTCTAAGCATGGAGGTGATTGCAGGATTCATCCTTGGTGATGTCTCAGCCATTTGTGGCCAGGAATTCTGGGTCAGTAGGATGGTGACACAAGCTAGTCTTCCTGTTATTGTTGGTGTCATGTGATTGAAGGTGCCCTAGCTAGTGGGTGGAACTGAACCTGACTAAATTGGGGAGAAGTTACATGGAAAAACCTTTTTTCTCTTCCACAATCACATCAATAGGAAACATCAGTGTAAAACTGTAGCTGGATTTTACAAATGACTTTTCATTCATTTCAGAATAATGTAGCTCCTGTGTAGTTTTACTACATTATAATGGATTTTTTTTTTTTTTTAGCGCTGTCATCTCTTGCTCATCTATCTGGCATACTTGTTTTTTGTTGCAGTATTTAATAAATGGCAGATGAACCCGTATGACAGAAGTTCAGCATTTGGTGAGTTTGTAATGTTGAAATAATTAAGAGTTTATGGTGTATTTCATCTGTCTATAATCCTCTCTTTGCAGGAAATCATGAAAACATATTCTTATAAACTTGTAACTGAAAGGCTATTAGCTGTTTTTTTCTTACCCAAATGAAGCCTAAATTTAATTATTCAATGATTGGTCTTAATCCATGTTCAAAAAACTGTAATTTTGTCTTCATATCTATTTGTTGTGCAACCTCTTTCTTAAAAATTGCTGTTCTTCAGCTATCGGTCCGGATGGCCTTTGCTGCCAGAGCAGGGAGTTTAAGGAGTGGCATGGCTGTCGCTCTACCAGGGCTGTGACTAAGGGTGAGCATCCCTCTAAAACATTAATCTCTGCAGGAAGGATGAGAGGACTGAAAATAGTCTTCTCTGCAGTGTAGTATTAAGAAATGCATGTATTCACATATTAATGGCTGCTGAAACATGACCTGGAAGTCTTAATAATAAAGGCAGTCTCATTTAAACTACACACATTTTGTAGTTCTATGTCTTTCTTGGATGAACAGATTATCAATGTCAGTAATTGAAAAGCTGTGGAAACTCTTATATTTGGGCACTAATGGAACTTCCATTCACCAAATACTTCGCTGCACCGCAGTTAGTAGTTTCTTTATCCCATCCCTCTACTCACATATGGCTCTTTAGATATTGCTTTTTAATATAATTCTTATTTAAGGAGAATCTAATCAGTTGTGAAGGTCTTTTTAGTTATAGTTAAAGAAATGCCTGCTGTGTGTTTGTCACACTTAATTGTTTCAGACAAAAATGAATGCAAAATAAACAGCCAGCATTAACACATTATCTGACAGTTTTGTATGAAAGAGTACTAACAATTCTGGGCCAACATTCTTTCAGTGTGAAACCGTGAATGTGAAATTCTGAGCCTGAGTTATAGGAGCTGTTTGGTTGTAGTTGCAGTTATTAAGTTCAGGTGAGAAATAATTGTTCCAAAGTTTCACACATTTTTTTTTTAAACATATAAAGCAATAACGTGGCCACTGTTTCATTAAGACTGTGTCTTCGACTGAGTAGACTAGAAAACATGACTCAAATTGCTGCTTTTATAAGAAGTTTATATTCTCCTGCATCCTAGCGTTTCTTCAGCCACTGAGTTACTGAAAATACGGTTATAGCGAATACTGTGATCAAAATCAGATCATGCTTTAAGAGCTGTCATTCTTGAGTTCATTTAATAGTCTGGAAGACAGTTGGAATAAATTATCTTCTTTCTTCCTTTCTGTCTTAGGGAAGTATTACTATGAAGTCTCGTGCCATGATCAAGGGTTGTGCAGAATTGGATGGTCCACTAGCCAGGCTGCACTGGACTTGGGTACTTTAACCACTGTTGGTCTCTTTGAGTGATTTCATTCAAATCCTGCTTAAATTCATTCGGAGCAGTAATTGTGCATTCATCTGTTCAGGCACGGACAAGTATGGCTTTGGCTTTGGAGGCACGGGGAAGAAATCTCACAATAAGCAATTTGACAGTTATGGAGAGGTAAGCTAGTGTTGGTCATTAATACAGGATGCACATTGCCTTCCCTTCCAACTAACTTGTACAATGTTTCATTGGGAATATTGTTTGCGTGTTTAAAGGAGTTTACTATGCACGACACTATTGGATGCTACTTGGACATGGACAAGGGCCATGTGTCGTTCTCCAAAAATGGTACGTAGCTTATTACTCCGGATCATCTTTTAATCCTTGTCTCCAGCATACTGGTGTGTGAGAATCAGATATTGTCAGTGTCTTTGAACTCTGGTATCTGTTGCAGGGAATGATCTGGGTTTAGCCTTTGAGATTCCCCAGCCCCTGAAAGGCCAGCCGATCTTTGCCGCCTGTGTGCTGAAGGTAACCGGACCTGTGCATTTGGCATTTATTGAATCGTTCTCAAGTTTGCTCTCAGTGTAGGTCATATGTAAATGGGTTAGCTTGAAAAATTAAAAAAAAAAACTTTTGTTTGATTTATAGACTAGTTATATAGACAATCAGAATCAGAGAACGTTATTGAATACGGTATACAGAGACACAAGAATATAAAATAAATTAGGTCTAAATAAAATCTAAACAAAAATCTGTAGAAAGAAAACAACTACAAGACCAATAGACTATGCTACATAGAGAAATGCTTGGTATAATATCTGTCTAAGTAATGCAGCTGAGTGGAAAAACTATTGACACAAATGGTAGTTTGGAATAAGTTACTGCTCTGTAGAAAACCAGTAGTAATTAAGTACTGTTAAGTAATAGTACGTAACATACTAGACCGTTAACTTGTCTTTTATACAGCACACTGATTTTAAATTGCTAGAGTTCTCAAATGATTGTTGTACTTAATCACCAGAATGCTGAACTGAAGTTTAACTTTGGAGGAGAACCTTTTAAAAATGCCCCCAAAGATGAATTCAAGGCTCTAGACCAAGCACCAGATGGCCATGTGGTCAAAACAACCCAAACCGGTGAGCTGTTTCACTTTGCAGTACTTGGCTAAACCAGGCCAGGTGTGTGTGTGTGGTCATATGTCTTCATTTACAGTGCGTATTGGTGGTGGTGGTGGTGGTGGTGTGTTCTATAGGCAGTGCCACGGTGAGCCAGGTTAAATCCAGTGCCAACGCTCCCAAAGCTCTCATTGTGGAGCCGTCGAAAGAGCTGGCTGAGCAGACCCTCAACAACGTCAACCAGTTTAAAAAATATGTTGAAAACCCCAAACTACGGTGAGTACAGTTTGTGAGTATTATTGTTTTGCACAGGACAGTTCTTACAACTGACTTCATATGTGTTGTTTAGAGAATTGCTGATCATTGGAGGCGTGGCAGCGAAAGAACAGCTCTCTACTTTGGAAAGCGGAGTAAGTGCAGCACAGATGTACTGAACAAAAACAACATAAATATATTGTGTGAAAGGTTGTTTATATAAAATTCAACACATTTTATTTCTGAGAAGTAACTACACAGGAGGTAGCTTTCATTAACGTAATATAATAACTTTATTTTGAGTGATTTTTGGACTAATCCTAACAGTGCTGTGATCATGAAACATTGACACAATGGAAAAGGAATTTTCATATTAGAAAAAAAATCTACTACCATTCTGTTCACCTTCTTCTCGCTCCCTCTCAGGTCGATATAGTGGTTGGCACACCAGGCAGACTGGATGATCTCATATCTACAGGGAAGCTGGATCTGTCCCAAGTCCGCTTCCTGGTTCTGGATGAGTGTGTATGTAAAATCTGGACCAAGAGACTGTTTATTCCTTGCATTAACACGTGTTCAATGCTGAAAATGTCTAGATTATATTTATACTTTTGACTGAAATATGTGACAAGGAGGTTAGATCTACCTTTACTTTCTTGCTAAAAAGCACGTAAATGTACTGCATACGTTATTTGTTTTATTTCCATACACCTCGCGCACACACACACCATTGTCTTTCATTGTTGTATTGTCTCTACACTTCTAATCAGGCACAACTCTATTGACAATAATGAAGATTTAAAAATGTTTAAATCATGTTACGTTTACACTTGTGTCCCCTGTGGTTCAGATGCACCAGCATGTGGTTTGACTAATTCAGTTGTAGATCACGTTCCAAGTACATTTACACTGGCTTTTCTTGCGGCCATGTCTTGAAATGACCAAAAACCCATTTCTTCCAGGATGGACTCCTCTCAGCTGGGTACACTGACTTCATCATGAGAGTCTTCAACAAGATCCCTCAGGTCACCTCCGATGGAAAAAGACTACAGGTATAGTACATCCAGCTGTTCAGCCGTGCCTAATGTTACAGCACACAGT
>JBBPCW010000154.1:13326602-13336762 GCA_037974425.1 Phenacogrammus interruptus
AGTTCATTCCACCACTGGGGAGCCAGGACTGAGAAGAGTCTTGACGCATGTTTCCCTCTTCTCTTGAGCGGCGGAGGATCAAGGGGAGCTGTGCTTGAAGCCCTGAGAGGTGGTCTTCAACCTAGTTAGATCTTCTTGTGGGACACAAAAGCTTTTGTAGTCATTAGTTACAAAGGCTGGGAATACCTGTTCTAAACCAAACATTCCCAGTTAGACCTGATTCATGTTTTGAAGACTTCAAGCATCAACTCAGGCTTTCCCCTTGGTAGCAAATAAGAGGGTGCCCTTCTTTCTTAATGCAGCCCTGAGCACATTAGTGAGGGCTCACTCTGCAAAAAAAAAAATCTTTGTTTTTGATATTATGAACACAATGGCCATATATGACAACACACAAGCTAAAATGCGGCTGTTTTGTGTGTATTTGTGGGAAACGACATTACCGCATTAAAGAAAAATGTATGCTATGTGTATTATTTGTAGATGCATGCAAAGGTCATGTAGGGAAAAGTATTTCATCTGTAGGAAGGTCACAGACAAAATGAGCTGACACTGCAAAAAAGCACATTTATGTCGAGTGAAGCATAGCTCTGTGTTAGATCAGTGCTATAGGTATGAATGCCAGCTATTTCTGCCAAGTCTACTCTTGTGCGCATGGCAAAGCAGGAGAAATGGCACGTGTACTACGAGGATCATAATTTAACATACATCTGTTGAACTATGCGTTGTACTTATACACACACACACACACACACACATACACACATATTTGCACAGTAAAAATGACGCACACCAAGAGAGACAGGGCAATGGGGTTTAGACTGGAGGCAATGAGAGGATCATCTCTGATTCTTCATTCAGCTGCTGAAGTGCCTTACATACCAGTACAGACTAATTCAAGGATTAGGACTGAACACACACTTGCGGAGTCTGTTCTGTTCATTATACGTCATTACAGCTCACACATTATTATTATTACTGACCACATTCTTCACTGCAGTCCACAGTACATCTGTAGTGGACAGTAGACAGTACAGACACATCTACCCATGCACCAGATCTCCGTTTCACTCAGTGAACTGTGTGGCATTTGGCATTGTCTTGCTGGAATGTCAGTAATTTGATTTTCTTTTCCTCATTTATGTGGGTGGACAAGTCAAATGCATGTAAAACAGATGATACATACTAGTATATCGTACTGTTCATATGTAAGACTGGTTTTCCAAATGAGGTGGTGAGATTGTAATTTTATCAAATCATGCGTAATGTTTAGGGCTGAAACATCTTCGTTGACCTTTTCTCAAACACACTCACTAAACCTGGCAGTTAACAGGTGAGTTGAACCAGGTGTGTTTAAGCACAGAGAAGGCACTAAACTGTGCTGGACTCTGGCCCCTACGATTTACGGTATGATGATAAGAAATCTCAGTAAAAATGGATGGAGTGGCTCCAGTTATGTACTGCAAGAGCTCCCAGGTGGAGCAATTGTCTAAACATTAATGCTATCACACAATGGAGTCCTAGCCAGTGGGTAGAGTTGGAGATTACTTAATTGGGTTGAAAAATACTGAATAGAGTAGGATCATTAAATGTAATTATTTCATTTACTATCAACCTTGCTGTTTTAAGTGAATGCATTTCACACAATGTCATTAGCATTGCCATCCAATATTCAGCAAAGCCACATCAAACTATTTTAGTGCTTGTTTTAATGGTTGGGGTTCTCAGAAAAAACACAGTAAAGCATTTTAGGGTGTTTTGATAGACATGAAAGTTTAAGATATAACCTGAATACTATTACTACAGTTCCATAGAAATGAAAGCTCCCAGGATCTCTGCTGATATGGGAGGGACCAGCTGGCAAACTTGGTAGACAAGCCGGATTCAGACAGGGCTAAAATGACAGAGAAGCACCAATAAAAATGACATTACACCATCATTCCATGTAAAAATAATCCTGTTCAAATACTGCTTAATGGCCAGTGTGTTATAATTCTTGTCTTCAGTATGGGAGCGGCATGCTCAGTGCTTAACTCCAGTTAGTGTTTCTAACCTGGCTGGTCAAGAACATTTTGCTGATTGGTTCTGCAAAGTGCTATAATGGTTTAGATTGATTTAGCAACATTGCACTAATCATGGACTCTAGTTTCATTTCATAAGATTTGAAATAAAGCAGTCAGAAATATTGGATTATGATCAATAAAGACAACTGAATAAACAGTAATCTGGGACCTAGCTTGCATTAAGGTTTCTTAATAATAATAATAATAATAATAATAATAATAATAATAATAATAATAATAATAATAATACATTTGATTTATAGAGTGCTTTTCAAGATACTCAAAGTCACTTTACATAAAATTTAAAGTTTACAATTTGCATTGAAAATTACATACATACAATCACAAAATGTTTAAAATTTCATGGGTAGAGACGAATTAAAAAAAAAAGTTTACTTAAGATTACTGGTATTGAAATGCAAACAGATACTGACATTTACTGTGTCCTGAACAGCATTGACACCTTAAGGAAGAGCTGGAAACTCTTCATGGAGAAGTTCTGAGGATGTATTCATGGAAGTGATTTATTATGGAATGATTTGGGTAGCTGTCGACTTCCTGTGTTTATTAGTAATATTTAGCTCAACAACGAAACTGATGAAGTGAAATGTGGACGCTAAACAAGTCTTGGCTGATGGGCCGGTTATCAAACCAGTACTCTAAAAATTGGTATTGATCACAGGATATTCTTATCGATCAGCATGGTAAACACATTTCGTTAAGATGATGACTATCTCTGTTTGATTTTCCTGTAAGAGAAAAAGGAGCAGGTGAAAGCGGGAGAAACCCAATACCCCTTTGTCCAGCCCCACACATGATCCTGCACGGGTTCCTCGGAAACTGGACACCGTTTTCTTACTCCTGGATCCAGTGCCCTCACAGTCTCTCATCATTTAGGACTTATGACATCAAAGCCAGGCGACGACAATGGAGCGTAAACTGCAGGCCCTTCAAAAGAAAAAGCTAACTTTTTTTCCCCTCTCTTCCGCCTCTTCGGTGTCCTTCCTTCAAACAATGACTCAGAGACAACAAAAGGAAAGGAGTAAAGAGCCAAAGGAGGTGCTGAGGAGGCGCGTCGCTCACCTGCTGGAGGAAACACAATCGCTTAACGACCACGCCAGGCATTGTGGGACACGCTGGGGGAAAAAGGAGACCACACGCTTAATGTCCCATGCAAACCTTAGATGCCATCTAATATTTCATTGATTTAAGTGCGGACCTCCTCCTGACTAATCTCTGTAATGAGACAAATGCCCTTGGTACTGTAGTGGACTTAGTCATACTGAAGCAATGAATGTCAGCCAGAAAGACGGGTTGGGATACGGTAGGACAGTTCAAAGTTATCAGAAGGTTTTAACCCTTAGGAGTGACTCCACAGTACAGGAAGTACTGATAACAACTTATTTTAGTATCATTTTAATTTAATTTTGTGAGTTGCCAGAAATATATCTGACAGATCTTAAGAAAAATGGAGAAAGAGACCTAATTTTAGTGAACTTTATCAATTTTATCAGTGCTTTTATCAGTGTCTTTATCAATTGATTTAATTAACTTACTATTAGTTAACTATTAACTGTGGTGGCAGCAAGTCAAGTTCCTGTCTGTACAGAACAGTAGTTTTTCCAGCTGCTGTAGCTGTGCCTGATGCGCAATTTTGACTTTTAAAAAAATTAAATCAGTGTTGCAAGTGCAGATATTTCCATATTTCATTATTCCATCAGTACTGTTCATAGGTAATAAGCAGTGCTGTAGTCCCTCAAAACTAGTAAGGTGCTAAACATTACCTATTACTCCTTTCAAACTGTAATAGGTTTACCTCACTGGAAGAACGATCTGTCACTACTCATGACTGTTCCTCGGTCGATACAAATCTGTATGAAGGGAAGTTTCTGGACATACGTAACCTATGCCGTTTCCTTGGGCAGCATTGGCACATCCAACCCCTCCACCACATTTTGTTGCACTGTGGGACAACTACTGTTAACAGACTGCAGTCACCTGTTGCAGGCAAAAAGTAATGTACATGGACCATCCACATGTAAATGAAGGCATCTTATGTTATTATTATTGCTCTAACAGGGACAGTAAAGTTATTACAAAATACTGTATTTTATTGCCCTCCTTACAGTATTGCCCTCCTTACATTGATTACAGTAATGACACTTCTGTAATGCCACACTTTGTACTGTTACCCCCACCACCTCCACCTCAACCACCAACACTGTTTATAATTAAGGTCAAGTAGCTGAACTGGATATGGTAAGGAAAAGTGGACATCCAGGACAAACGAGGAGCTGAAAAGTATGTGAGAAACCTTTAGACGGAGGATGAAAGAGAAGAAGAGTGTTGAGAACTCCAGGTGTGCTCCTTTTGGGTGCTTCTCTGGTAAGGTGAGAAGAAGGCTGCTGTCTGTCGACTCATGTTACAAGTTGTGGGACGCCCACACATACTTCAGGAACCCTCATTGAATGAAGCTGACAAGACAACCAGAATGACCCACTGAAGTGACCCAGTGATCACCTTTGTTGACAGTCCTGCCTCTTCAGCCTGGAAATGCCAACATCTCAACGCAGAAAATCTTTAAAAAGCGACCAGGAAGAGCCCGTTCCTGGGGCTTGGACCTCTTGGCACTTTCACAATGTAGTCATTTATCATGGGTCCTCTCTCAACATTAGACTTTTTGTGTGTTGAAAATGATTCCTGATGTGTCGTTCACTTTAACCTCTGACCTGTGCTTGTTTATCTTTAGCCATGGCTAGCTAGCTAGTGCTCGTTCGGGCCCCCTGTAGAGGACCTGTATTGGTGGAATAGCAGGGTTAGCTGCACTCTTTGTGGGGAGAAAAGCTCCATTGTGAGGGCCCCCCTGTGTGCTTGCTGACTAAGGCCGGCGAATGAGCCCTCCGCTAAGCCCAGCCAGGGGGCGTGAGGCTTTAGCACTGAAACGCCCCCTTCCCCCCCATCACGGAGAGTTTGAGGAATTTCCTGATTCAATAACTTTCTAAAAACCTCCCCTCATCCGTCCCTCCCCTCATTCATTCATTCACTCGTTCATTCATCCATTCATTTGTTCATTTCAGAACGCACTGTTTCTTATTGTTAGCGTGGTGAATATTTGCTGATGGGCAAGTCCCCTTGAAATAACTCTTCTTAATTACATCTCTTGTAGCTTGTAGTTCACTGAAATAAACAAAGAAATTCTGCCACAAGTGCAGATTCCAAAGTTTCAACTGAAACCGGTTTGCCTTGTCCAAGATATTATGCCTTGCCTAGGACATAAAGGTACTGCTGTGCATAACATACATCATTAATTCTTTTGCCACATAAAAGAAACATAAAAAGGCATTGAACCTGTTGATACACAGAATACAAATGTGAATATAGTATTACACAACTATCTCGTTATTATGTAGTAAATGTCTTGCAAATGGTTGTAAAACCACAACACAATTTATTTCTGTGGGGTTAATTGTGTGTTTGGGCATGTGAGTGTGTTACAAAAGTCACATCTGGTCATATTATTTCATGTTAAATTCAGGAGGGTTTGGTTGGGGTCCGCCTCCTCAGAAGTTCCAGTAGCCGCGGAAATTCATTGTCCCTCTGGGCGCAAAGATATTCATTTGCCTAACGTGCATTTAATTGGTCCAAGTTACTGTTTAACTGCTTTCAAATGTCACCCTTTAAAACGCTTAGTTAATTCATGCCAGTCACACTGCACTCACAGGTCGTATAGCGGTGACCATAGACGGGCCGCTTTAACAAGGGCCTCAGCTGAATTTATATACAAACTTCAAAGGGCCCTTAGTGCAAGACCTTAATACTCAAATAGATGAGAGTCACAATGTAGCCATTACTGCTACTGCGTAAACCTAACCCCCACCCCACCCCTTGCCCCACTCTCTCTCACTCTCTCTCTCCCTCCCTGATTGAGGCTAACCAGTTTCCTGCTGACGGTAGTTAATTTCAGCAGTCTGTGTTGTAACAGGAGGCCATTTGGAACAATAGAGCAGCACATTCACTCTGTAAAGGCCCTATAGTCTACTTACAACAACACACCTCCATTGAAGAACAAATTTAAGTACTAGTGAAGTAAAGGTAATGAGAATGCAGTGAAGTTCATAACTAATTAGGCAGTGATGCTGTTTTTGTCATACGTTCAGAAAACAGTTAAAGCACCCCAGCCTCAATTATAAGATTACTTGCTAGGGATGCAGGATAAAACTGGATAATTGCTAGAATTATCTTTCTTTGCTTAAAGTGTGCCAGTTTTGCATCTTGTGCTCCACCTTCTAAAATCACATTGGTGTATTCTTCTCTGCAGGGAACATTTGGGTCTAAATTACAGATTCTGTGCAGGTTTTAACATTGAACAGGTCCCATATCCCATATGTGATGCTTACAAAGTAAAATGTTAAGGTCAGGGATGTTTGAAGTCAGATGTTGCTTAGGGCACAGATGTTTAGAAATGTCCCTGGACCCAGATGATAGAGATACAACTTGGATAATGGATAAAGTCATTGCAAAATGATAGATGCGACCAAAATTATCCTTTCCATCCATATTGTCTTACGGGTTAAACATGTGTGTATGTGTGTGTGTGCACTTGTGATCATGTGTTGGTATGTGCTATAAAGACATTCATTATACTGAATGTCTTCAATAAGCAACAAAAACGTTCAGCAAAAGTGAAACTGTTGGTCTAGAGAAGAGGATGAGGAGGAGGTATAATTTTTTCTTTGATTACTCGGGTTTTGATGTGTTGGGGGTAATGGTAGTGCTGGAGGAAGAGTCATTTTCTGTCCATGATTAGAAATGGTAAAGATCAATGTCACGGTTTATTTTACTGATTTGCTGGGAATGGAGACCTCACTTTCTTCGCGTGTGTGTGTGTGTGTGCTGTAACCAATCCAGACCACCACACACTGACACACTCATACCGTTTTGCACAGATCTACAGCCATAAAGCCACACTTCCGCTCTCTCACCCTGAATCACTCATTTCGCTACCCCCCCACCCCCCCCACCGGGGCTGGCAATGATTGTAATGGTGCCCATGTAAAGCAGCACCCGGGTCATGGCACCAGAACTCCAAAAAGTAGGGGGGGTCTATGAAATGAGGAAACAATGTAAGAGAAAAGAAACCTACATTTACAATCTTTCTTTCACTGACACTAAGTGCTTCCATGTAAATTAGCAGCTTTTTGAAATGTGAGTCGCATGGTAGCAGCTGGGGCCTGAGCGAGCAGAATTGGAGGCATGTGTTGCCGTAGCGCTGGGGCGGGTTTTACGGTCGCTGCCAGCGTTTGATGTGCTGTAATGAGGAAGTGAGCAACTTCCTGTGGCTAACAGGAGCAAAAGATTGGGGTAGTTGGGCTGGAAGAGGTGGAGATGGTGGAGAGGGGGGTGGGGGGTAATAAATGAAAAGCAGAAGTAGCATGAAGGATAAATTTTTGGGCAATAGGTTAGATGTGCTCCTGCTAAAACGGGTCAAAGACACATCCAAGTTGAGAGATGCCAGGGAGATATTATACTGTTTATTACAGCCAGGTAGTTTAATTGAATGTGCCACCTGGACTTGGCAGGAAATCTTTTGGAGTGCCTTTAATCTACAGAACTTTTATGGATGCTGTTAAGTCCGCATCATGGAATTTGTTACTACTGGTGTTCCTTCTGGAACTTTTCCAACCATGAGCATATTGTTAAGAGAACCTCTTTTTGAACTGGCATGATCACTGGTTTTAAGGCAGAAGGACCAAAAAGTTGATCATGGAAATCATTGAAAACAAGACCGAAACTCAAGAACACAATTCAGGAAGGGGGGTGAGGGTCACTACTTTACAATGTATGTGGCATTACGATATAAAACATTATATTTCCTTCCTTTGAAATTAAAACAGCAAATGAAGTTTAAACAAAGATCTGCGTTCAGCTGCCACAGTGCTGGGAGGCCATAAAGCTAAATTCATCTATTCACATGAAATTGACACCAGAAACTGCTATTAACTCAAGAAGTTGAGGAGCCTTCATTTGTAATGGCAGCTTCAAGACGCTTCCTACAGACTGTCCTTAAATCTTGAAGATTCCAGGGGGGCTCTTGTGAACCTTGAGCTTTAGTTTGTCCAACAAATCTTCATAATTGACGGGGCAACTTGATTTTTCTCTCTAAAACCAGCGTAGAGTCTCCTATGTCTCATAATCATTATGGATGGCTGCAAATTTATTTCTAGAATATCTTGGTACATGGCACCATTCATAATTCCTTTGGTTATTTGAAGTCTGCCAGTTCCATATGATAATCCATTTGTCACACATGAACACCATGGCTGCATTCAGTGCACATCATGAAGAAAATGAAATTCTTTCTCTGTATTTAACTCACTTACCCAATTGAAGTAGTGGACAGTACCTTGCCCAAGGAGGTGCCACTAACAGTCCTGGGATGCAAACCTGTGACCTTCTGATCACAGGTGCAACTCCCTAACCACTAGCCCCAAGCAGCACCAATGAGGATCAGATGCCTACACCTCTGAATTTTGCTGTAGATTAAAGAAACAGGAACAAGAAACTGGATGCATAGATAATCGTGTTCCAACCACTCACCATTCAGCACCACCAGCATAGAGATCACCACCTGATGATCTGGAATCATCTGCACCTGTTTCTTCACTGATTTAGGCCTTAAGTTAGATGTGCTTTGTTATTCTTGAATGATTCATTCATAGGTCACTGTGCAGCATAACAAAAAAATCTGAATCAGAAACTGGTTCAGGGACTGGACTGTAAATATGAGTCTTTGAAAGTCCTTCAGGAAGCCTGGAGAACTGATCCTTGAGATTACGTTTTCTGACAATTCACCTCACTAAACTATGGCCGTTCAGTGAAATGCTACAGGGACTGAAATGACTGCTGTGGGGCCCATAGGGTCAAGGAAAATGAAGAAGGTACAGTATATGATGTTTTTTACGAATATTTTTTTGCAAACAGTGCTTTTCTCACTTTTGTACCACAGTGATGCAGAGTTAAAAATGGTTTAGCAAAGATGCCCGAAATCTCTTTCAAATTCCATTTTTGATAATCATATGTTTGTAACTTCCTCCAAAATGTAATTCCAGCTGTTTAGAGAAAAGTGACCATAGTTACTCAACCACTGCTCAGTGGAATGATACAGGAAGTGTGAAAAAAAAGCTGCCACTGTCAGATATAACAACACAGACAGCCCTTTCCAGATTGTGGGGTCGTAATAAATGACTGTTGCATAAAGGAAACTCACTTTAGTGCCGTGAAAATGAAAATGAGCGAAATATTTCCAAACACATATTTAAGCTGACCCCCGATCTTCTTCTTAATGCTATCCCTTATTGTGCAGGCCATCTCAACTTTGGCCTCTGCACCATGAGTTCTGACCCCTCCTCAATGCAGACAAAGGACAAACACTAGGATTTGTTGGAGCACCCTGATGCATGGAGCTGTGGACATGAATGGACCTTCCTTAAAAACAATGAAGCCCGGATAAGCGAAAGTGAGTTTTGGCCAACAAGAAGGGCACCATGCGTTTCTTGCAGCTGATCTGAGGCCTGTGTGGGTGTGTTATTGCCCATTGTCTGGCTCCAGCTCGCTCTTTCTAAAGACAGATGAGTGGAATGCTGCAGTGAGAGCCATAAATCTCCTCAGGATGTTAACAATGCGTTTGAAGAGTCGTAAAGTGTCCTTAAGTATCTTTAGCACTGCTGAGGATTAGCCTGCTAGCATCTTCTCCCCTGAGAGTCTGCTCATTCTTATGCAATGAGCTGAGATCTACCCCCTGCTGAACACACACACGAAGAGCCCAGCAATGAACCTTTGAACATTCCTGGCCTGGTCAAGCATGCAGCAGCCCAATCAATCAATCAGAGGACTCCCAATTAATCAATAAATCACATTTATGTGAGTGCACACACAAATCGATCTGCATCAGAGAAACAAGCATAGAATGGAGCGTGTCATTGGACTAGTGGGATATTGCTTCACAAGCTGGTTTGAGGTAATAAAAGAACCACACACACACACACACACACACACACACACACACACACACACACACACACACACACACACACACACAAA
>JBBPCW010000154.1:13402992-13418830 GCA_037974425.1 Phenacogrammus interruptus
TGAGGTATACCTATGGTGAAAATTACAGGCCTCTCTCGTCTTTTTAAGTGGGAGAACTTGCACAATTGGTGGCTGACTAAATACTTTTTTGCCCCACTGTATATATCACTGTGATTTTTACTGTCTGCTGTGGATTACTCACAGTTTCAAGTTTTGTTTCTGAGAGTGTTTTGATGAAGGTATTTATGCCATCCAAAAAAATTCTGGTCAAAATAATGCAGACCAATCTCATACCACTCTCACTGATCCCAATATGCTCAAATATAATCAAAATCACAGCCAATTTTGTTTCCGAAGAGTGTGACAAGTCATCCAGCAGAGCAGTAACTCACCTTAGTGGTGACAGCTGCCGCGGGTGGTGAGCTCCTGGTCCCTGAGCCGGGGGATCCGGGAGAGCCTGGTGAGCCAGGGTGCAGAGAGGCTGTGGGGGGTGAGGACAGACTGGGCTTGGGCGAACTAGAGAAGGACAGCTTAAAACTCGGACTCTGTCGTCCAGACAGGCTAGACTTCCCCGACAAAACCTCCTTCTCTTCTGACTCTTTCACTGAGAAAGACAATGAATGTGAAAGAAAGAAAGAAAAAAGAAAGAAAGAAAGAAAGAAAGAAAGAAAGAAAGAAAGGAGACAGCTGGCGTGTGATTCAAAGTGACAGATAATGAGACTTGAGTGCTGCATGTGTCTGTTAAATCCTTTAACTAAGCAGAATTGTCATAAAATCACATTCACACCACTTTCCCCATATACTCAGCAGTAAAATGCAGCTCATAATCATTTCATAATAATCGTATGTTGTTGTTTTATTCCAATAATGTGTATAGTCTCACATTTTTTTCTTTCCATGAACTTGCTAATGGGATCCATTAGGTCCTCATCATTCTTCATCTTGTCTGAAGGGGGCACCACTGCCTCACCATCTTCCATGTCATCTTCATCTGTGTTAAACCACATCTCCTCTTCATCTTCCAACGTCCGTGCATCCCGCCGGAAACGGTGGTTCCGCAGAATTGACCGCATGCTGATGATAAACACAGACAATGTCTGGTTTCCGTACCATAAAACAAAATTTACATATAGCACAATATTTATATATAGCTACCACTCTGAAATCTCCTACAAACTTAGCTAACATACCTGTCAAGTTTGGGGTTGTCCTGCCTTTCCCTCTGCTGCTCATAACGGAGCTTGAGGCCCTTAAATGTCTGCACATAGTCAACATCCTCCAGGGCCTTCCAGTAGTTCTCTATTATATGAGCTGTCAGAGACTTGACATCTTCCTGCAGACAAATAGATTTATTCGAAGTTAAGGTAGAAGGATATGGCAAAACACTACATGAGGATACAGCATTGCCACATTCACCATTCAGCAGTAAATTAATCAGGCTTAATGATACTGTTTGTAATGAAACGTTAGTGTTTAAGTAAGACATCAACAATTTCCACAGAAAATCATATTGCAAAATGTGCATGATAAATATATAACAATAATTGCTGTCACATTGCCCAGATCGAGGTGAAAGGCAATTACACATACACTACAATATGCTATATTTGATACTTTTAGAAAGATCTTATTAAAATGTTTTACATACACGTGAAATGAAGTAAGACAGTGATGGTGTCTTAAACAGGATCTTAACAAAATCTTCAATCTAAGCAATACATTAGTATGAATACCATATTAATAAGCTCATGATTAACAAATCCTGATGAGTACCTGACTCAGCATCAATTTGTACTCACCACACGGACATATTCAAACATCTCTATTATGGCTGAATTGATTAGGTTGTATCGTGAGCCATTGTTGAGGAACGCCTTAACCACTGGTTCAAATAGGAAGTTCCTCATGATGTAACGGTTGTAGAACTCATCTTTCAGTCCAACAATTTTCCGCATGAAACGCAAAGAACCTGAACAGCAAAAATGTCATAAGGATTACTATTGCTGAGATCAAGTAAAAGAATTTTTTTTTAAAAAAATCAACTTTAACTCATGACAGCTAATATTGCTGTTGAACCATAAGCAGGAAATAAGGAGAAAAAAAAAAGTGTCTCTGCAGAAATCTTTTAAAACATATGTGCAACCAAGAATAGGGATCACAAACAGTTTACAAAATGTATGATTACTAAAGTAAATGAAATAATTGATAAATACAGAGATAGATATAAAGATAATTAGAAATACAGTAATCCCACAGTTTTACGTGGCTCAGGACTCACAGATCCAGTCACACGCATATTTTTCAAGGGAACCAAACTGATCGTTTTACACGGAAATCTCCAGGACAGTGCAGAAACTGCAAATAGTCTCCCTTTTTTATGGCAATGTGGGGTCCTTTGTACTCATTTTAGTTCTAAATCATTAAAAATATATAAGTTACTAATAACACAGTAATTCTCTCTCTCTCCCCCTATCTCTCTCAGAGTTTAAAATGAAATTAAAATGCTTTGGGATCATATTTGGGGGCATATTTAGGGTTTACAATATAAAAAATGTCCTTTTAAGGCAATTTTACCAAAACACAACACCACGGTTTTTCTCTTGGAACATAACCCCTGCGAAAACCCCTGTGGAGATTACTGTATATGCTTAAGGATGTTTGTGATGTTAGGGTGAAATCTCTATTATGGCATAACAAGTAAAGAGTCAAACTGTGTGTGTCTACTTACATAGTGCTAGAAAAGCATGCTGGGAAGCAGTGAGCACCAGCACTCTGCGCAGGATGTCTTTGTTAATGATGTAGTTTTTTATGTGATATGTGTGATGTTCCACGCAGAAGGTGAGGAGTTCCACAATCAGTGCCAGCAGCTGGCAAGTCTGAAAATCATCTGAAAAAGCAAACTCTGACTGAGATACACAAACTCTGCTTTGTGTGTATGTACTCAGTAATACCAATGACGTTATAGAATGTTTAAATGTCTGCCACAGCCCACACACGGATCACACATTCCAGCTCTCCCCCCTAGTCTGATTAGTCAAACCTGGACAAACTATATTCGTCAATTTCTCCAACAGTGACTCACACAGACACATTTCTCCTTCTTCTCTTTTACTTACCTTTGCTGGGTTTCTCTTCAGTGGTATTGGCCAGCAGTGGAGCTGAGAGCACATGCATGCAATGCTTATAAAAGAAACTTAAAAACTCTGTCTTTTCTGTTTTCTGCAAGAGAATGAGAAACTATTAGCAATTAAAACAAGGGTACTAGACTAAGATCAGCTTGTACTAGACCAGTCATGGCACTCCATTTAATCACAAAAAATCTCTTGAAAATAGAAGAAAAATAAGAGTTTACCACAGCTATTGGAGTTTAGTACATCTGGGGCCTAAGCCTTTATGATCACCAGAGTAAAAGTACCCTCACTTTTTTTCATAATAAACACTGAAAACACAAGGAATGTCTCATTTCAGCTCCTTTCACTCCATGAAAATAAACAGCTCTCACTCACATTAGCAGTTGCCAGCATGTTTTCAGGGTCTACCAGGGTCCTTAGTAGCCCCATTAGCTGCACAGCTCCCCCCAGCTCAGGGTCTGTATCACAGATCATATGTTCGATGATCAGATTAATCAATAGGATATCCTGCGGAGAAAAGAGAAACAGACCCATAGACAGGAAGATAAGACTGTCAGGGAACAGGCCAAGTGGTAAGCAAACATTGAAGTTTTTCCTTTTAGAACTTAAGTAATAGTGTTAGAGTCACTTACATCATCATTCTGTTGAGATTCCTGCATGACAAACTCCCTCACCATAGAAGGATTGTACTCTACCAGGTAGGAGAAAATGTCTGTGGCCGCTCCCCGAACCTGCACATCATCCATGCCCTTCCAAACAGGGAGAAAAAAAAAAACTTCACTAAAGGTTAAGGGTGTAAGAATTTCAATATGGTATCAGACAATCAATAAACAAAAATGTAAACCTGCATTTAAATCCGTAGGGTCTAGGCTCTAGATTTTTCTGAGCGTCTTTAACATTCTGTCTTTACTGAAAGCCACTACTGATCAAACAGTGTTAAGCAGGAAAGAAGAGGGTGCAGGTTCTGCTATGTACACACCCAGGGTTTGATGATTTTTTTTTCATTGTACATTGAGGGTTTTGCAGAATCAACATGTTTAACACTCTTTTAAACATAGTCTATTCATGTGTATATCGCATAAGGTTGTAACAACATAATGAATAAGGTTGATAAACAGCTGACAATCCTTCTAAAATTTTGTGAAATGTAAAATGTAGTGAAACTTAGTTTTTCTATTCTCTCTTAATGCCCAGGCCTTACACGCAGTCAGTAGTATTTTAATGTGGTTTTGTCCAGGTCGACAATGTCTTGTTTGATTATAGTATTACTAACCATACCGGCAATCAGACCATACCGGCTTAAGACAGATAGTCTCATCATTATAGGGAAATAACCTAACTCTTCTACTTTTTTTGCAAGACCAATGTATAATATCTGTTGCTAGGCCTTTAATTAATGCCCTTCTCTTTTACTGTAAATGTGATTAGGAAGCTTGGACAAGTTTTAGTTACTATATATGAATGAGCCTTGTGCTAAATGTGTGAATTTCCTTATATTAAAGCATGCAGTATGGTAAATATTAAATCTTAATTATTACTAATACCTGTACTAACAGAACAGAGTAATCTATTATGAAAATAATTATTTGGAGACCTACTACATTCTTAGTGAGGCTGAATTCATCATTAATTCATTATTGTTTCATTAATTATTCCAAGGTGTGACCAACTGAAAAGTTAGCTGTTTTATAGCATTAGCAAGTGTGAATAGCCTGTTCCAAAATGACAGAAAAATCTAAAGCAGGGATTTCAAAGCAGCCAACATAAATTTATTTGTTAGGAACCAAAGAGCTACACATACGGAAAATATTCACCGCTTTAGTTAAAGGCATGTGTTGTAGTTTTCACTTGTAGCGCACATCAAGGATATTAAACAATTTGCATATTCAAACCAAAATACACTACAGTATTTAAATATGAAAATATATAACAGCTCATAATTTTGACGTGTATAATACAGTGCTTTATGTCATCGATTTTATTTCCTAGCTGATTCACTGCCAGTTGACAGATCATATTCACACTCACCAGGATAACTTCCAGAGCTGGTAAGATTCCCATGTTGGAGAGTGTTTTAAAAAAAGCGTCTCTATTCTGCGGTTGTAAAGTCTGAGAGAATGCACAAAACTCCTTCAAGAAATTTACCTGACAAAAGAAAGTGACTGGTCAGTAATAAAAAGACAAATGATTCATATTTATTAACCCGCTGAAGCAATTGTTTCTTCTTAAACTTGTACAGCTCACAACTAAAAGGTTATGAAGAAACCATAACTTCAAAGTGTTAATGTTTATTATTTGTGTTATTGCCATCATATGAATAACTGAATACAATATATGAGGATCCATAAAATCCATAAATTGGATTTTATGGCTTTCAGTAAGTGAAAAGGGCTGCTTCTTCACAATCTTTGGCAAGTATATATGACAACAGCATCCATGATATGGTCAAATCCAACATCATACTGATATGCACTTTTATACCAATACACCCCACACCCTCTATGCCAGACACCAAAGGTTACTCTGTGCATTAAGTGATGCCTTCATCATACCAACTCATGCCGCTTGTCGTCATCAGTGGCTTCATCCGTTAGCTGTGCAAAGAGCTCAGTTAGAAACTTCTCATCATCCTGGAAGAAAGAGGAAAGATTCATCTGTACCATAACGAATCTTTGCACAAACATTGATTTTATGTAATACACTGTAAATAACAGCTGTTTCTTCAGATCCTGTACATATGCACATTCACATATTTATATTTTCTGTCCTTTCTATATTTACTTTTATGCCCTCATGTAATGTCTTCATTTGAATATTTGTAAGTTATCTTTGTACCCATCTGATCTGAACAGCATGTTACATATCATACAAGTATGCATTTACTAAACCTTTAATAAATTACTATATACAGTTATGGACAGTATTATTGGTTAGTTTTGCAGTTATTCCCCCTCAAATAACAAACTGCATTAAAATATTTCCATTCATTCCAAAAACAGCTTAAACTCCCAAAAGTACCTTTCCTTTATTTCACTAATAACATTACAGTACTGTATAAGTTCACTCAAAGCTCAGTATATCAAAAGGAGAGACAAGGTACAGACAAAATTGTATAAGCAAGGATTATTGCACCTCTGTACTGGAATTGTGGACTACTCTAGTCCTCCTAGATTTCTCCAAACTGCTGCTTTAGACCTTTCAATAGGTGTTCTGTGGTATTGTGATCTGATGGCCACTTTAAAACAGCCCGGCAGTTTGCCTTGAACCATCTTGTTAGTGACCCAGTTTACACTGAGCCCTATTCACTAACTTTCTTTGGCGGTGTTTGAATTTTAATACCACGCACATATTTGAGTCAACAGGGGCTTCATTTCGTTTTCTGTAAACATAACCATTATGTGCCAAAAGATCTATACCAAAAATATCTACTTTCATCTGTTCTGTTTACAGGACTTTTTCGCCTGAGTTTTATGTCTTTGTGTCAGCAGTGGGGTCCTTATGGGCCTCCTACCATAGAGTGCCCTTTCTTTCAGATGATTGATAGTGCGAGCTGAAAGTGATGGACCTCATTTCTACAGCGCAGCTTGAAATTGTTTGGACCATGTGAACAATCATTTGAGGCTAGCTACAGGTTAGCTACTGTGCCATGGACAAAAGTTACGATGACATTGCATATGCCAGGCACCAAAACATTAAGTTCATTTCATAGTTGTGCCAGTTTAAATGCAGTGCCTCAATGGCTCTGATTGGACTGGTTTGTCCAACACAGATGCTAAATTAGACTAAAATAAGGTGAATTTGACTGGGGCCTGAAAGAGGGAATCTCTTTGACATGAAGGGCTGCACTTTGTCTGCAACAATGTTTAAGGAGGTGGTATCTCAAAGTACCACAGAAAGTTTCCCTCTCTGAGAATTTCAAAACTTGCAAGTCACCTATCAGAATCTAAGCAGCAATGGAAATGGTAAGCACAATGGTCACCAGTGGCAAACATTTTTGTGTTTCTTTTCCCCTACAATACCTAATTCAGCCAATGAAAATATTAGTAATTATCTGACAAGCTAACAACCCTGGGAATCACCACTGGGGATCTGTGGTGCTTTAAATACACATTTATATACAAAAACTGGAGACGCTAATAACTACCTAAAAAGGTAATAGAGGTTCTCTTCCTACCAGCAAGACGGAAAGAACCCTGTGTTTCCAAGGAAACAAAGCCCCTCCCATCAGAAACTTTACACACTACAAGGTCTCTATGGCAACCTAGTAGAAAAGTACCAGCGTTTCCACAACGTTTGCATTTAGCAGTATAGTGGCCACTCAGAACAACGGTAACAAGACATTCCAGCTTATGTGTAAATGTGTATTATTTCTTGGTTTAAAACCCTTCTTCTTCCTGAAAGATTTTCATTGAAAGGCTGTTCCGCTTATGATTTTTTGTAAAGCAAACATGCAAATTGTTCTGTCAGAACACAACCTTACCCTGCCATTCTTAAAAAATGGCATAATTTGAACTTTCCAGCTGCCCTTTACACTTGGGCAACGTTTCATGATAAACAAATCAATAAAATATTACCTGACAAAGTATTTTTACAATTACTTCCATTTAAAATTAAGAATGTTTTTCCTCCTGTAATGTTACAATTTTGGAGACATATTTGTCCAACAGTGACAATATGACAAATGTGCCATATGCATCATTGTTATTATCTTTATCATAATTTGTTATTTATTTTTCCCCCGCCACACCAGTGCTATAGCAGCACTGGAATAGTAATGTTTAGTCATATCAAAAATAAAAATTGCCAACCAAAAGATGAGAAAACAACACACAGTTCTGCTTATACACCATTATCATACATTTAACTAAACAATCCTTAATGGTTACAGGATTGTACATCTTTTTCTTAGGACTATAGCACATCAATCCAGAATACTATGCAATTATAAAGAAATATTAAACAAAATAACGGAGAATGGGTGTGACATTTTATGACATGGTGGTGGTGGTGTTGCTAGTTTTGGCCAAAATGCCAGATTTAAACCACAGGGTGAAAAAGAGTTAAAGTTTTAATATACCTGAATGTAGCATACCATACTTCTCAGTAGTTTCAACATACACTACTTACAATTAATGCTTCAGACATTGCGGATTAGAAAGCTGGTTCACATGAATCCTTGGCAAATGCCCAATTACCTGACTTTTCTCGGGTAATGGGGCATTTGCCATGGATTCAGCTGCTGTGCATTATCAAATTCACTTCATTGCCCCACAAGATTTTAAACTGTCCCCTTCCGGTGGCAAAAGAGCCTTGACCCATTGAGGCGAGGGCTTCACAAGACTGCAGAAGGTGTGCTTGTGCTATGTGGTATCACGAGGTTAGCAGCAGTTCTCTAAATTGTGAGATGGGGTCTCCATGGATCAGACTGGTTAGTCTGCCACAATCAGACTAGGATGTGGGAAATTTTGAAGTCAAGTGAACACCTTGAACTTTATATCAGGTACTTCAAAACATTCCTGAATAATTTCTTCACTGTAGCAGGGTGTGTAATCCGTCTGTATAATAGCATTGCTATTAGGGAATACCGTTGCAATAAGGGGGTGTACTTTGTCTCCGTGTTTAGGTTGGTGACACATATCAAAGTAACATCCATATGAATGCCAGGGCCCAAGGTTTCCCCAAGCAGAACATTGTCCAGTGCATTACACTGTCTCTGCTGGTTTGCTTTGTTCTCATAGTGCATCCTGGTGGCATCCGTTCCCTAGGTGAGTGCACCTGGCCATCCGCATAACGTAAAAGAAAACAGAGCAGACCACATTCTTCCACTGTTCTGGGGTCCAGTTCTGAATAGACCCTGATTGTGTTCTGACATCTTTCTGTCACAGACAGCATTATTTATTTATTTTCTGGAAATTTGCACTACAGCAGCTTCCCTACCCATGAACATCTCTAAGTCTTTCACCTGTTCACTGGCTGTCCTTATTTAGGTCACTTTTAGTAGGTACTAACCACTACATACCAGGAACTGTTTTAGTAATGCTCTGACCCACTTAACATCTTAACACATCAACTCCAGATACTGACTTTTCACTTGCTGTCTAATGTACCCCAAAACAAGACCAAATTATAGAAACAAACTGAATACAGCCGTCATATAAATAATAATCAAAATGCTCATTAGCGGCCTGAACTTAAGATATCTCAAGTGCATCATGTGCAGTTTTTGCTTTTGATTCAATTCTCAACACAATTTGTGGTTAACCATCACTACACAATATTATAAATCCCTTACCAACTTTATAGCACTGATGTGTGACCACATTAAATACAAAATATTTATAAGCTACATGTATCCTTATAAATAACTTTACACATCTCTGTGATACCCACCTGAAGCATGCCAACTATTTCCACCTTGTTAAAGAAGATGAAGGAGTGCAAGGTGGAAAGCATGTTCTCCTCAAATACAGAGGGGGTAGGCAGCACCATGTCCTGGATATACTGGACCCGGTACGTCTGATGAATCTTCTGACGCAGTTCAGGGTCCGTGATGGGGATGACCTCTTTGAATCTGGCCGTAGTTGTCAGAAACTCACGGTGACGCCGAGGCTGAGGCAAGGCTGGATCAAACTCTAAGCAGCCAATCACGTCCATGATGCACTCCTCAGAGAACATCACTTCGAAGAGTGCTGTGCGGTTAAGCAGGAATATGCCTTTGATGATGTCATAGAGATGGTGCAGGCCTTCACGGTTCTCCAAGTCCTCACACACGCGGAACAACTCCAGCAGCTTGCGGATGTAGCCCTCATTCTCCAGCGCTAAAGCCAATTTCTCACGCCGTAACGGCGAGGGCAGTGATGAGGCCACCAGCTCTGCCACCTCCTCCAGACGGGAGAGTTCGCAGGGAGGCAGTTCCAGCCCTGGGGAGGACATGTCCTCAAAACGCTCTTCCTCTGATTCATCAATGAGCTCCTGGGTGATGTCCACTGACGGATCCTTCCCCTGAACCTTCAGACAAACATATAACCAGCATGAAGTCACTGTTGTACATCAACAACCAATCAATAACACTACCGACTGGCAGAACAAATTCTAAAAAAATAAATCCTTAGCATTAGAGACTAAATATACATATATATATATTAACATATATATTCAAATCACCTGACATATTTTCTCCCAGATCTCATCACAACCAGCTTTCTCCTGAAAACTGAGGGCCAGGTCATAGTTCTCAGCTTCAGACCAGACAATCAATGTGTCCTATAAGAATAAAGTTAAAAAGAACATTCAAGTTAATAAGAATAGACACAAAGTAGTCATGGCCTCAAGTCCTGGCTGTCACCAACTGTGTTTCGGCCAGGCCAGAGATTGAATTACTGATCAGCTACGACTGCTTGCCTACAGAGCAGTGGTCTAAATTTTTATCATACCCAAACGTAAACAAAGAAACACTATCTGGAATATTACCACTCATTAGCTTTAATTAGCTGTCTTTGATGTCCCTAAAATCCATTTGCATTAATTTATAAAACCGATTATACCTGAGCAAGATGACCGTGAGTGTAGAAAACGAACACACCCGAGGGTAACTCACCTGCTGTTTTTGATAGGCTGTGTTAGGGTTAATTTTTGACTCCAGCAACAGAGATCCTGAGAGAGAACAGAGGTGGGAGACGGATATTTCAAATTCCCCTCTTGAACTTTAAGCGTGTATGATAAACAAGCCACAAAATCTCAAGACCTCACGAACTTACCATCGCTTTCGGCGCGCACCAGCAGGGACATGCCTTTCAGTCTCTCGACGTAGCCGGACGACACATGCCCAGTCCCTCGGTCATCCCACTGTCGGTCTTCATTCAGAGTGTAGACCTTCACCCGCCGACGAGTGTCAGTCATCCTGGCGAGTCACACTTTATACCGGGCCGGGGTAAGAGGGAACGGGGAGTGAGGGGAGCTGCCCTCGTTCAATCTAGTTAGTTAAATGTCTCACACCTTTTGCGAGGTTTTCCTCAAAATCTGACTAGTCCGCTCCTAGAGCTGCTCCGTTGAAGATGTGACATTTACAGCGCTGCCTGTCGCGGTGCTCCGTCCAGACTAGCGTTAGCCAGCTAGGGATCTGTTTACACCGTCCACAGCATCGTCCTTTCCACACACCTGCTCTCAGACTGTCTCCTGAAACCGCGGCTATCGGAACGAGGGCGAATGGTTTGTTAGAAATGTGTAGAGTAGTCGAAAACGGGATTTTTTTCGGGCGCCCTGCTACGACCAACCGAGCCGACTACTGCTAGCTCGTTAGCTAGAGGGCTATCTGCTCGCCTCAAACATCCTGACACCAGTTCAGCTCTGAGCCAGTACAGGAGGAACGAAATCGTAATACCAGACACCTTTAGATCCCCATTATAAGTATGCGTCGTTTCTGAAATTGTGAACACTGTAAATATAACCAGACAGTCGTGTTTTCATTATAAGACAGCTCGCAGCCTAGCGGCAGGCTAACGTTTATATTTTGACCAAGTGTTCCGCCATGTTCTGGCTGAGGGCCGTGGAAGGACCAGCCTCTCTCCTCACAAGCAGGCGGACACTCGGAGACGTAACCGGTCGTACAGGCGAGCTCGTCAAACTTTCCGAACGAGGAATGTCCTACACAAGCCGCCGAGCACCACCGAATCGCGACGCCTCGACGAGAGTAATTATTAGCCCCACTGTAAGTGTTCGGCCATCTTGGGTCCCCTCAGAAAGCTCGCACGGGGTTTCCTACGCTGCGACTGCAGGGCGGCCCGCCACCGTTTAAAGGTACAGAACCTCAAAAGGACTCCTCAAATAAACCAACACAAACAGGGAGATGGAGTTTTTTTGTTGTTGTTTTTTTTTGTTAAAAACCATTGTATCTCAAATTCCATAAACAAACCAACAAACAGGCACAGGGTTAAAAAAAAAAAAAAACTCTCAAATTCATCAGTACACAGTCAAAATATGATTTTCTGAATTGCATGTGTCAAGAACACTGTTGCATTGTACAAATTAGAACCAGGCCACATTGGTCATTTAACTTGTTTATTGTAGTAAATGTCAAAAATATAATGGAGCCACTGAGAAACATCAGGCATTAACATCATTAGATTTAAAAGAAAGTCTTTCCAAACAGTTACCATAATAAAAAACAGAGGGGAAAAAAGTTACTGAACAGGAACACAAAGACAAATGCAAACATTTCAGTAACAAAGTCTAAAACTGGGAAAAGGCAAATTTACAAGATGTTACACTTGAGCCTTTTGGGATGGGCACAAAAGGAGCCCCACAAGTAGGTCCAACACAAGACATTTTGCTGTCAGTCGTGTCTTAATGGGTCAGAATCATGTACCACTTCTACTGCTTTGAAAATGAAGCAATTTCCTGAGCATTCACATCAAAAACAAAAAAGAAAGTTAAATGAAATGCTCCAAACGGTTTATTAAACTGGGGTATTAACACCTTCAGAATGAATAAGCAGAATCCGAAATTCAGTGTAAACTACAAGAGAGTCACAAAAAGGGAGAAAAGGAGAGTGTATGACTTCTCTAGAAAATGAGATTTTCAAAGGGTGTGATACAAAATTTTTTTTTTTTTTTTAAATCTTCTAATTTGATCATTCTGTCCAGTAAATTAACCCTCAACCCCATAACAATCAAGGGCATGATAAAAGGTATGTTAAATCTTTCTCAGCTGACTGACTACACAAGTATCAACGTAATATTAAATACATACACAGGGGGTTTCCCGTTAGCATTGTAGCAAAGGTCCATGTTGGCATAGCAAGTTTAATTTAAACACTATTAGGAACATAAAAATCCTAAAGCAACAACACGTTTGGGAAACCCATCTGGTTTTACGTTAACATTGCCCAATGATGCAGTAGTTCTCATCAAGTTAACAAATGACAGACAAAATGATGCAGCCCACGTGAAACGTCCCTTCACCCATCTTCTATTTTCCAGCTTGTTGGGCTTGGCGTCTTAGCAAGACGTAGATTTTTTCTTTAATCCAGTCTTTGTTGTAGGGTTGGTACGTCTGCGTGTCTGCACGGTACCTGTTCAAGGCACCAGGGTGAGTTCCACAAGTTTACAAATGTCCTACAAACCTTTTTATGTATATTTACAATGAGTAATCAAGAGTTTATAAAGTAATTAAAGCATAAATTTGCAAAGAATGGTGCCATGTAATATACAGTCAGAACAGCAACTTAACGAGCGGGTTTCCTGGGCATAGAGTAAATAAGTTTGAAGTACATTGTAATGAATGCCTAGTCTTAGTGGCATAATCTGGGTTTTGGAAAATCAAACATGAAAAAGTACATGCATCAAAACATTGGTCAGGTCATTAACCCCTTTTTTGGTTTGCTAACCCCCCTCTTTTATATTATGGACACTTACACCAGACAGCTGAGGTCAGCCAGGTCATCAACAAAATCAAACAGCTGACTGATATCATAGGTGATGGAGGGACTGTTGGGGTTCATTCTTTTCAGATGCTCCTCGTACATCTTACATACTCCTACAAAGAAGAGAGGGGAAAGGTCACAGGAACGGTACTTAATCTAATCGTGAGTGCATACACGTTTCTATTGAATACAATTATAAACTGATTTCAAAGACAGCTCACCCTCCATGCACTCATTGACAGACTCATAATCAGCATAGGTTCTTCCCTCTGGCCTCTTTGTGGGCTGAACTAGGAGAATTGTGTGGGACTAAGACAAGAACGATCAGATTAACACTCAGTAGTGTTTTCACAGAGGACAAAAACTGCAAACGCTATCATTACTATAAATGCGCAAAATACACAAGTCACATTAACAATAACTTTGCTTGACCTAAGCGCGAAATTCAAAATATTAACCCTTTAAAGTTAACATTTGCGGTCTTCATCTGAACTGTTAGCTAACGAGCTAACGTTTTCCAAACTAGCTAACGCTAATCTCAAACTGGAATAACCAATTCCCTTGTATAAGACCAAACTCTGAATAATTGTGAGCTTTAACATCATTAGAAACAAGACATCAGTCGTTCTAGGGGCCTATATATTAGTTGTTTAGTAAACCCAACCGAATATTTCGAGATAATCGTGGCGTGTAATGAACGATGTCAAATAACACCACTAGCCTAGCATAAGCTAAGGATGAAGCCTTAATCAACAACGTGCACACTGTAGAATATAAAGCATGGTTATACACAAGCAAATTACGTACCATTTTCGGGCCTGCTATATAAATTAGGTGAAGAAAACTGAGAGTGGCAGCAGTGTTTGCAGCTGTTTCTGGAATAGCAGCAAATCATGAATGGCTTTCTGCAACAAAAGTCCTTTTCCTTCGGTCAATACATTTTTAGTGTCAAAATAAAAGTCCGAACGCGGCCCTTCACTAATAAACAGCTGCACCACTCTCCCTTTTTCTGCAGTGTCCTGATTACTTAATACAGAATTAAGCTATCCAAATGCAGCTAACAATATAATTACACAGTTTCAGAACCAGAGGAGAGTATTACATACTAAATCTTTATGTAAGGGCAAGGCATGTGCTTTAAGAGAGGACATTTACATTTACATCACTATTCTCCTAGGAGATGCTATCTGAACATATAAGTCTTTGGGAGGTTTTTGATTCTGCTGCTCAGTCCAGTAGCAGGAAACCACAAAAGAGAAAAATGTTTCTTGGAGGAGTGCAGGGACCGAACAATAGGATAAGCCTGAACAATAGGATTAAGGTAGCTGAGTGCAGACCCTGATGTCACTCTATAGGCAAGAGTTAGTGACTTAATTTGGGCAGCCATTGGTAGCCAGTGTAGGTCAACTAGCAGTGGGGTGACATGCATTGAATATGAACAAAAGTAGCACAAATGGATAAAAGTCATCAGCAATTTGGTTTATTTTAATATTAAAAAGAAATAGGACAAGCACATGAAAGGACAAGGGAAAATTAATGTCATATCCATTAAGAGATCATCTGTGACATCTGGCATACATTTTTAAGTACACTACTGTGCATGTGACTTTTTTTAAGCCTTTGAGAGTGACCTTTTCATTTATGACATTTTTATTTATTACATTATAACATTGTCATCTATAATGTAATACTATACACTGTATTGCTGATATATGTGTAAAGTATTTAGGGGGCATGTCTTATCTGATGATATGTATGGTTGTTTTTGGACATGTGGATGTATTTTCATATGGGATTTTTTTGCGAGTACTCATTTCTTTTCTTTCCTTCTCAAGCACGTGCACCGTCTGATCTTCCCCTAATATGTCTTCTGGGTGCTTGGTCCCTGTGGGGGCGACTGCCAACAGAACGTCTGACAGAATCTCCACACGCCCTCATGCACTCGTCCACCGAGACAAAGTTGTTGCCATTGCCATGACAGCCACCATACCAAAAATGTGTGCATTTGTGGTTAACAGCATCAAAGTAAAAACGAGACTTCCACTCATAGCAAGGGCCAACATCCCGCGACACAGAGCACACATCAGCTGGAATCGAGGGATAGTCCTGCGAAAAAAATTGGGGAAGGCTATCAGGTCCGAGGTTCATTTCATCATTTCAAAATGTCATACATCCATTTGTAAGAATTTTGGTGGCCGATGTTTAATTCAAAAGGTGTGACTAATTTCTTGGATGTGTAAAGCCCAATCCCAAAAACCAACATCTTATTTACCGTACTTTTCGGACTATAAGCCGCTACTTTTTTCTAAAATTTTGAACCCTGCGGCTTATAGTCCGGTGCGGCTTT
>JBBPCW010000154.1:13433983-13444196 GCA_037974425.1 Phenacogrammus interruptus
TCTCTCTCTCTCTCTCTCTCTCTCTCTCTCTCTCTCTCTCTCTCTCTCTCTCACACACACACACACACACACACACCTCTTCCCACTTTCTCTCGCGGACACTTGCTTTGAGTCACTCGCCTAGGCGCTTTGTCGAAATGTTTTCCAGTGCATCTTCATCATCATGCTCCTGTGTTTGGTGAGACGCACCTCCGCGTTCTTTCCCCGGTTCTCTCCGCGCGTGTGACAGATGTGGGGACCACCGAGGACGCGCCCCGGGGCGGACTGGAGCGACTCGGAGGCGAGCGAAGACGCGGAGATGGTGCTGAACATAGGCGGTGTGAGGCAGGTGCTGCACACGGACGTGCTAAAGCGCTACCCCGACACGCGTCTGGGTGAGCTGGCCGGCCTGTGCGCGTGCCGTCCGGAGGAAGTGGCCGAGCTGTGCGACGACTACGACCCCGAGAGCGGAGAATTCTTCTTCGACAGGGACCCGGACGCGTTCCGGAGCATTGTTGAGGTTTACTACTACGGAGAGGTGCACATGCGGCGGGGCGCGTGCCCCATGTGCTTCATGCAGGAGATGGCGTTTTGGCGCGTGGACGCCGAGCTGCTGGATGAGTGCTGCCAGAGCTACCTGAGCGAGGTTCGCAGCGAGCTGGAGGAGATCAGCGAGAAGGTGCGCGCCATGCTGGAGCGTACCGAGGAGGAGGGAGCCGCGGTGTCGAGCCGGCGCGAGCGGTGCCGCGCCTTCCTGTGGAAGCTCCTGGAGAAGCCCGAGTCGTCTCTGGCGGCGCGCGTCGTGGCCGTGGCTTCCTTCTTCTTCGTCGTGCTGTCATCGGCGGCCATGTGCGCAGGTACGGTGCCCGAGCTGCACGTGTGCTGCGACGAGGCCGGGGAACACGTCGAGCATCCCGCGCTTGAGGCCGTGGAGACGGCGTGCATGGCCTGGTTTACGGCTGAGTACGCGCTGCGCCTGGCTGCGGCGCCCGACCGCGCACGCTTCGCCCTCTCCTTCATGAACGTGGTGGACGTGCTGGCCATCGTGCCCTTCTACGTGCTGCTGGCGCTTACGCACGTGGGCGCCCGTCTTGGCGCGCTCGAGCTGGCCGACGCGCAGCAGTGCGTGCAGGCGTTGCGCGTGCTGCGCGTGGCACGCGTGCTGAAGCTGGCGCGCCACTCGTCCGGCCTGCGCACGCTTACGCACGCGCTGGGCAGCAGCGCCAAAGAGCTCGGCCTGCTTCTCACATACATGGGCGTGGGCATCTTCCTGTTCGCCGCAATCGCCTACACGGTGGAGAACGGCCACCCAGAAACCATGTTCACCAGCGTACCGCAGTCCTTCTGGTGGGCCGTCATCACCATGACCACGGTGGGCTACGGCGACGTCTACCCCAAGACAACACTGGGCCGCTGCAACGCGGCCGTCAGCTTCCTGTGCGGCGTGGTGGCCATCGCGCTGCCCATCCACCCCATCATCAACAACTTCGTCACCTTCTACAGTAAACAGCGCGCGCTCGAGAGCGCCGCCAAGCACGAGATCGAGCTGATGGCGCTGCGCTCCAGAGAGGAGGAAGAGCGCCCGAGAGGCTCTCGGGGGGTCCGGCACGGAGCGGGGGAGGAGGAAGTGTGCGCCTCTCACAGCTACTCCCACATCCCGCTGCTCCAGGACAAGACCCACAGCTTTTCTGGACCCGCTTGACGTGCCCTGACGCAAACGGCTGGCGTGGATGCTCCAGAAAAGACCACCATGTGTGAGTGTCAAGAAGCCCTAAACTGACTTCTTGACATTCACACATCTAAGACCATCAGTAGATGGCTTTTAACACTAAGTCACTATCTGATCTTTGCAGACTTCGCCTCTGTATGATTCTGTTTAATTCTGTTTAATCTAACCTGTCAATATTATTGTATCTTAAATGAATAGTGCAAGTTGTTTTTCAGTGTTCCACAATGAAACAGGATTAAGGGAAACTCTGACTTACTTTCCCTTACTTTCCCTTGTAATAAGCCAGACTTTCCTTAATCCTGTATAATGGAATAGCCCCCAGGTGTAGTCAATTAATCAAGACCAGTTTTGTGTTTGAAATTTCCTTCTGTAGCTCAGAACTGAAGCTGCATGGCAGATGTTAAGTACTAGATGTCATTCTAATAATTTCCAAAGTCATCCCCAAAACATCCCTTTACTCACTCTAAGAGCACTCAGCTCCTCAATAGGGTAGAACAGACTTGTGGAGCTGTCTTTTTAGACAACATGATCTGTTTTCGTGAACTGTCTCAGAAGTAGAACTGCTAGTTTTGTGGCAATGACCATCATATGGTCAACATAAGCCATGCAACTCTGGATATAAGCTAAAGAACAAATGTGGATGAAAGTAAGTTTGAAACTGTGTTTTGTCAACGTATTCTTTCAACACTAGTAACTAGATTATCTTTGATTTTTCCTCTGAATTATCGGATTGCACCTGTTTAATCTCACCTGCAGACCTTGTATATTAACCCTAGTGCAGCCCAGAATTCTTGGTTCCTCTTAGTGTTTTTCTTTCCACTGTCACCATCAGCGTGATGACTTGGAGTTTGGAGTTGGTTTTGTGCACAGCTTCTGTACAGCTTTCAGTTGAAAAAAGCTCAGTACAAATGAACTAAATGAATTCACATACAGGGGACTCAAGGAGGACAGACGTTTCATCCAGAATCTATATAGAACTAAATTGTTGCATGTTCAGCATTGAAAATAACAGACTGTGGACATGGATTTTGCCTTGTAAACCCAGATGAATATCAATAGACGGGATCTGAGCCCCACTCTCTGACGTCATTAATGTGGCCCAATCTTTAGACCACAGTGTATTCTTGGTAAGTCAATGTTATCCAGGTGAGCTTGCATTCCAGGTGAGCTTGTTTCCTTCCAGTGTCGCTTTCTCATTTTTTTTCATTATGGAGCTGGATCTGCAACTCTGTAGAGCAACCGTGGACATTACACCTAAAGTTGTTGGTTGTATACATGTAAAGTTGATTTGGATTTTAGATACAGCAAGGAAACAAGGATGATTGTCTACATATAGATTAAGGTTGGCGCTAATTCGTGCTGCTATGAAGAAATGTACCTTTAATCATCATTTCAATCCAATATAATTGTCCATATTCTTACTCACTACTACTATATACCACTATGCTACTACAATGGATCTTTTATTGGGGCAAACCCTGCACTGATACAGCAGACATGTTTTTTTTTGCTAAGCTGCTGGCCATACTGCTGTCTAAATCAGCGTGCTGGCCGTTCTCTGTAGCTCCACTTCACTGGTGTACTGTGGTGTCGTTGTGACGTGGGTGTTAGAACTGTTCTAGCCCAGAAACTCTCCTGGCTGCATATTTTTTATGCAGCAGACAACTCTTAGCTAAGAGGAGTCACTGATGTGTAATAAACCCAGTAACACCACTGTGCTACTACCAGCACAATGTACACTACCATGCCAGTGTCAGTGCTGTGTTGAGATCTAACATCAAATAGGATGTGAACAACAGTGGCCAATGATGGATAATGGTAGCCTAGTTGTTAGGGCATTTGCCCTGCGATCAGGAAGTACAAAGAAGGAAATTGTGCATCAGCAACTGCAAAAAAAATTGTTTCCACAATTCGTTCTTTATCTTGATTCCACAGAAGAACTGTTTTGGTTCCCCAAAGAACCATTTTTTGTAAATAAGAGCCTTTTGAGGTGAGAGCCTTTTGACAGTGTAAAGAACCTTCAAATAATGTATCAGTCTAAGGGTTCCTCCTCAAACAGTGGTTTTTTAAAAAAACTCAAAACACACTTTTCATTTCCAAAATAACATTTTCCCTCCATTAGAAGCTATTCAGGGAGCCATGAACAGTGCTTCCACACATCAAAGAATTTTTGGCACTTTTTAAGTGAGCATTAATATATGGCTCTTTTCTATTTTGTCCGTTTTGTGTATAAATATGTGTGTGGGTGCTAAATCATCAGTTTTTTAGAGGAAACTTAGAGATATTGAAGTGAAAGTGATCATTCGGTCATACGTGAACACACCACTGCACACAGTGTGAACAGTACGAAATTCACCCTCTGCATTTAACCCATTCACCAAGTGAAGCAGGGGGCAGCCATGAACACGGCGCCCGGGGAGCAGTGTGTGGGGACAGTACCTTGCTCAGGGTACCTCAGTGGTGCCTAGTGGTCTTGAGAATCGAACCTGGACTTTCTGATCGCACTGCGAATGCCCTAACCACTACGCTACCAGCTGCCCTGTTCATTGATTGACTGTTGAGCCTTGAACTCTTTTTGACTGAAGTTCATTTGTGCAAAGGTAATTATATATGGGTCTGATGAAAAGGCATCCTGACACAAATTATTGTGGTGATAACTGGAACCTTGAAGATTCTATCTTGGCCATGAGCGTAAATGTTGCTGTTCATTGTAATGAGCCGCATTTAAAAGCCAGTAGTCACTCGTTTTGTTCTCATTTTCTGCACTTTCCGAAGCTTTTTAGCTAAAGTCTCTGGGCAGAGGTTCAGCGAGTGAGATGTGGCACTTCCCTTGTTGTCTGGGTGTGCACTGTTTGAAGAAGGGAGGCTTAAATTTTGCAGCAGCACTTTGAGCATCCCTGAGGGTCCGAGCCATTCCTGACCATTTCACAGTCCCTGTGAGATGAAAATGGACAAGGAGGCGTAAATGTATGTTCAGAGAAAAGGGTTTTGAGCTGCACTCTTGCACACTTCTTTATTTTTAATGAATGCACTGAATTGACAAATCTGTACGTTTCAAGTATTTAAGCGTAAGCTTTTATCCTGTCTTCGATATGTATCCAACATTTTTTTTTGCCTTTTATTTTTCTCTACTTAGGTCCACTATTTACTAGTCACTATTCTACATGACTTCCTTTAATTCCTTTAGAATAAAAGAGGTTTTGGGTTCTTTCCCTTCATCCCAATATAAATATGTAAATGACTTCAGCTCTTCTGTGTTGTTACTCTGTAAATGATCTAAGATGAAACAATATTATAACTTCAGTGTGAATTAACATGACTGAGCTGTGATAGACTGAATAGGCTGGATTGTAAATGAGCTGGATTTCATGAGATCATAAATGCGATGAAATAAAAAAATAATTCTTCATTTCCATATACAGACTGTGTGGGCTATTTACGTCAAACTGAAGTGAAGAAAATTCAGTTTTCCATGATATGGACTCTTTAATGGTATATACGTTTATTTTGTGTCATGAAAGTATGTGTTTAAAATAAAAATGTTTTTTAACTGCTAGTATGTGCGAGTGTATGTGTGTCTGAGAGGCAGGGTGAGAACGAGAGCTTCTTCGTATATGTTTGCATGTGTTGATGACTGGAGTCTGAGATATGGCACTGAGCTGGCGTGTGGGTGGACAGATGAGCGGTCGCTGCTAATAGCAAACAGTAAGTAGCCCCCACCAGCCCACACCCCTCAGTCTGTTACCACACTCAACATATAGACACTCTTAAATGAAAGCATTCTTTAAGACAGTCACTCTTTTTTTGTCCTAGTTTGTCTCATCCTACATTCCACCGCAACACCACACAACACAAACACACACAACAAGCCTACATAAGTCCTATCCATCACTCACTCCCACTCCTGGCTCCCGTCAGCTGGACACACAGCAGATAAACACTGGCACACAAATAAGACGGCTGCCTGAATAAGAGGCACACACATAATGCATTCAGCAGTCTGTCCATCTCCTTTCTTGTCTCAGTAACACATGGATCAGTGTTGGGTTACGCCACAGATATATTTTCCACTGGGGACAACTTTTCAAAATCCAGTGGTGATCCACCCCTTCAAAGTTAGCCACAGGTTGCTCGTCTAAACAAGGCAGGACTACTCTCTCTGCCAAGCTGTTGTCATGCAGCTAATGAAATTATGACGCAGTGTAGTCTAGATCAGGAGTAGTCCACAAATAGGCATGCTGTAGCTATTGTACACTCTGCTCTTCTGCTCACGGTATCTCATTTCACTGTATACTGCATGTGTATGGTTGAAATGACAATAAAACCTACTTGTTTTGCACCTTTTTGTACTTAATGTTTGAGAGGGGTTTGAGAGTAACGTAATTTCAATTCTCTGTATGTCTGGTACGTATGGCAGATTTGACAATAAAGTTGACTTTGACTTTGACTTGACTTTGATTTTGTATATTGAATGTCTGTAGGTCCCCATTTCATATTTAAAACTGTACACTAATGTAAACCCCTCAGTCTAGTCCCCGTATGGGCCCACTCAACCTAGAGGCCCTATAGTGAATTTTGCTATTCGCCATGCTGTTAAATAATTAATATCCCATTCCCACCAACAGGGAACTGGGTCCGTTCTGGTTCTTGCACGAATGGTTTAAAGCATTTCGTCGTTCGCTGCCCCCTGGAACCACCTGTTTTTTCCAGTACGAACCGTGATGACACCAGTGGGCATTTCATTCTACTATTTGTACAGTTACATCTTCCATCATTGGTTATTGGTACATGCTTGTTTTTTGGAAGAAAAAAATTATCTGGCATAACAGAACAGAAACTTACAGGAATGGCAATTCACCGCCCTGTTCATTTCCATTGTACATTTTGCAACACCTCCATTGATTATAGTGGTTCTCCTCAAAAGTATTGGAAAATAGAGCTGGTTTGTGGCACCAAGGTTCAGAGAATCCTGAGGTGCCCTGGGCAAGGTGCCGTCCCCACAGTGCTCCCCGAGCCGCTGCTTTACTTAATGAATGGGTTAAATACAGAGGAAGAACTGTGTTGTGGTGTTTTCACGTATGACAGAATGGTCACTTTCACTACATATGTCTGAAACGTCATAGTGTGTTATAGACAGGGATTGACATACGAACAGACGCAAAAGTTTTCAGTCTTCACAGCGCAAATGCATACCTAATATGTGACCTAATACTCCGCACATAACCATGCCGAAACAAAGACCCCGACACGGACTCCCGAACCCCTGGACCCCGCCACACACAACCTGCATAAGGTGTCAAAAATGTATCTGTCAAAGCCTCTGTCCCAGTGCCTAAGATCCTACGTGCCACGTATTTTTACGTATTCCCTGCTGTTAACACACCTCTTCCAGCTCATAAGAGGTCTGTAAGAGGTCTGTGAGAACTTTTTTTTATTAATTCTAGCACACGCATGTCAATCATACAAGCCTCCACAAAAGCCTCCATCTGTAAGTCTGCAGAGCAGACGGCGCTGCAATGACTAACATATTCAAGCCTAATGGCCGCATTAAAGAGTGTAGAACCATTTGAATGCACGGGCGAGACAATGGCAGCTGTTATGATTTAAATGAGGGAGTCGGCGGATAATGGCAAGGTTTATATGAGGTAAGCCAGGTGACGATGGAGCGAGTCGCAGCCGGGAGAACGGTAAAGCTAATCTTCATCGTGACTGCAGATCCCGAGAGATTTTTTTTCTCTCTTTGCTATTTCTTGTCTTTTTTCTCATTACTGATTAAGCCTGTGGTTAAATTTGGAGGAATAATAAGCATACTAAGCAGGATTGACCTTTACTGGCATCAAAGAGGAAAAAAATGGAAATGAAAATAAAACGACTGCTCTCGCTTTCTCTCTGAGATGCTGATATCTAACCATGTCTCTGTGTACTGGCTGCATTTATATTTCAACAGTTATTTGTATGACCAATACAGGTAAAAAAAAAATCACTGATTCAGATGTCGGTAAAAGACAGAACTGTCATATAAATACTTAACTAAACTTTGCACAAAACGCAATCAAAAATCTGTGTGATGAGCAGCAAGTCTCTGTCTCCAGTGGCTCCCTATTCCCTACATGGTCCACTATGTGTAAAGTACAGGCTCCTGCACCTCAACAGTGTGTAATATATCTAAGAAAGAGCCACTGGTGATTCAGTAATGGATATACTGTCCATTATATTGGTGAAGAAACTGGAATTTTAAAACTTGCATAGCACTCTACAGAGGAAATAGGGAACCATTTTGGATTCAAAGTGCTTCCAGGCAAATGTGTTACTAACGGATTAGCTGCTGAAGAGAGGAAAAAAGACACTATTGGCCCAGGATTGGTTTCAGTAGACACTCAAGTGTGTGGTATCAGTATTGGAGATATTGGTATGATGTCACCCCAGTTAGTTTATTTCTGTTTTTGCTCACTAGTTGTAACTAGCTGTAATTAGCAGACAGGTGGGGTATAGTGACCTGATTTTGTAACTTTTAAAACAAACTCTGCCCTATATTGCAGCTGTTGCTTCTAGGCCAGCCATATAGAAATACAGACAAGTAAATTGATATGCAAAAAATTACATTGTTCATTTTCATTTTCAATATAAAGAGAAGCATAACTACACTGTCTGACTGCTTTTTTCAGAAAGATTTATTATGCAATTTGAGGGCTTAGCTGATTGCCCCATTGTCCTGTAATAAAGGCCTGTAAGAAGAGGACAAGTGTGGAGGGGTGATGGCATTTCTTTACTGTGAAACCTACCGGCATGACCATGAAATAACAGCTTTAGGCTAACAAGGTCTGGGCTGAAAAACAGCGAATGGGCCGTTTAATGCCAGTGAGTTATTACGGAAGGTCGCGGGTTGCTAGGCTGATGGCTCTGTGGCTCAGCGCCATGCTTTTGCCTCAACTGCCACTGCCTGTAAGCTAGAGAAGCCCTTTAAGCTAAAGGAGTGAAGAACAGTTTTAAAGTCTCACTCTTTCAACAGAAAGCACAAAGGCGAAAAAATAAATGATGTCATTTGTCAAAAATACGCCCTCATCAGTGAAAATTTTTAGGCCTTTAGGCGTCTGCAGTTCAGGGACAGGATGCTAGAAGTATGACCTAATGAAGACCAGGATAGACTTATCAGTCAACAATTTTTCAGTCAACAGTCATCAATTTTTATGCACAAATGCCTTAAAAGTGTGAGCAATAGTCTATTAACATTACTCACACTCCCGCTGGCTTTTTGCCTTCATGCATCCTGCCTTCATCCTTCAGTACAAGAGAAGTAGTTTACTGAGGGAACATTCCACTTCTGATATTTCCATAGTCGATAAATCAGGAAACATCTAATTAAGAAAATTGGCCATGAGTGACATAACATGGGGCTCCAGAGAAGCAAGAGTGTGGGTAATTAATTACTGGCAGGTGAGTGAAAGCAGACTTCTACTTTTCTATAGGCATCCACCATATGAACATTTAACCTATGAGTTCTTCTAGACGAGTCATAAAACTGAAACCACACTCATTTCCCTGCAAAAATTTTAGATTACATTCGAAGACAAATAATCCATCCTATAGTTATTTGCTGTAATATGTACTGTTCTTCTATATTATACACTATTATAACAGTTGTAGCAGAATGGGGTGGGAGTACTCAGAATTCTTTTGGACAACTTTAAAAAGAGCATCAATTAATTATTATCGTTGTTAACTATTTAAAGCCAGATCACTGTGGGCTGTAATGCACTCAACAGAGAGCTCTCTGGAGTGATGACCTAACTAAACAATCTTCTCTGTACTGGACATGTTCCAAGTTTACCACTGAGGTAATGGTCTCACGGGATCAAGGTGATTCCAAGGAATGGGGGACTGAAGCAAGTAATGAGAGCAAAAACAAAGTGGACATTTCAGAATTTAATTAAATAAGCACATTTGGAATTAAAGATATCTGCAGAATGACCAGTAACTGAGGGTGGTACAGTGGGAAGTGTTGCCGCTTCACAGCCAGACGGTCCTGTGGCTGTGTGGAGTTTGCTTATCCCGTTTGTGTGGATATCCTCCCACAGTCCAATCAGGCGAATTGGAGATGTTAAATTGCAGTTCCTGGGAATGAGTGTTTGTCTGTATATCTGACCTGCAATGGACTGGTGATGTCTTCAAGGTGCTTCTCTGAAAATGGATGCATAGGTGACTGTTGCCAGGAAAGCAAGGAAAAACTACAACATAAAGATGTGTAGCGCCCCCTACTGTCTATGGCAGCAGATTGGTAGTAGGCAGTACAAGGTTCACTAATCAAATGCTTTGAGATGGTGAATTAAAGCCCCTCTGATATCACTAAATGCACTATGTCTTTGTTGTTTTTTTAACACAACCTCCTGTGTCTAGAATGACTTCCTTATAATAAATCACCAAAATGTAACTTATACAAATAAACAAAAGTATTAGATTTAATTAAAGTGCAAGAATACAAAAATAATTTAAAGATTCAATATGACA
>JBBPCW010000154.1:13444296-13454956 GCA_037974425.1 Phenacogrammus interruptus
GTGGTGCTGGAGGTAGGATTCGAACCTGTGACCTCTTGGTCCAGAGGCAAGTATCCTACCCACTGAGCTACCTCCACTGAGCTCTGACATACAGAGCCCTTGACAAAATTTTGGGGACACCTCAAATGTTTTTTACTGAATGAATTTGTTTCTTGTGCCAATTTATGAAAAAAAAATGTTTTAAATGTCAAGAAAAATATGTGCATCTAAAAATATTTTGCTTATTACAAACAGAACAGTGACGTTAAACTAAACTAACTTCAGAAAATGGCTTTTAATGAGCAGTGCAGTACTGTTGTACAGCCGTGTACCTGGAAAATGCGCGGGATCTCTCTGGCATCTGCACGGTAAACATCAGTTTGGGTGACAGGCCGAACATGGAAGAGTTTACTAAAAGAAGAGAGTACATATATTGTACATTAAAAAACTACAACAGAGCTTTGATGTCCATATACTTGTGAACACAAAATCAAAACTGCCTACATTTAACCGAAATGTTCAAATTATTCCATCTCCTGTTTTGTGATATCACCACCCTCCCTGTCCCTCAGTCCTACCTTCTGGCTTAAGGAAGAAGCTACCCAGAACTCTAGTCCCAATTCTTAGAGCTCTTCTGTCTCTTACAACCCTGTAATCCTTTTCCATACTATATACAAGGTCATAAAGAACTTGTAACTGCATTTTTATTTCAGTTTTTACCATCTGAAAACTAAAGCTCCGCCTTTATATTTCATGACACATAGATGAAATAGTCCAACATCAATCAGAGTAACTTAAAAAGTACAAATCCTAAATAATTATTTATGAATTCAATCATAAAATTGTATCGTGTGCTTGAGCAGGACTCACTCGATATCCAGTATCATAAATGGGTTGGACTGCTCTCTGTCTTCCTCCGAGTCATAGAACAGGATCTTTTTACTGCTCATCACCACATACTACAGACCAAAAACAAATACACCATAAACAAAACATATCATTAGAGAGAGTGACAGCTGTGTGTCAATAAATTTGTTTGATAAAATGCGATTTTACCTTCTTCTCCCATCCAAACCTCTTCGTACTCTTGCTTGGGAGAGAAAGCCAGCCCTCCAAACTAGTGTCTGTGGTACACAGGGACAAATGGTGTGTTTACAATTTATAAAGGTGATCAATAATGCTACAAGCTTAAACTCATGTTTTAGTAGAGCTAGTGGACCAGTGTCTGTCAAGCATTACACCACAGCACATCACACCACAGCACACATTTTTACAAACACTGCACACTAAATTCAACGGAGCAAGGTTCAAGTATGATCACTATCAGAGAGTGCATAGAGCACAAGCCAGTGAAAAGTTTAGACACGCCTGACTAAACTTGATCAATCTTGACCTAAAAGTTTTTTTTATACCATACTGAAACTTGTTTCCAAGGGAATACATTATAAAAACATGAATTCGCTTTTTTTTAGTCATGGCACATAATTCTTTTTTTTTTTTTTTTTTTTTTTTTTTACAAAATACTGTTTATTATTATTTTAAAAAATATATACAAAGCAAAAAAATGTCACATTTTATATTGTTTTCTTTATTGGATGTGTACTTGCAGAACACTGAGAGAACAGCTTGCGGGTGGTCAAACTTTTGCGTGCAAAGTGGAGCTTTTTCAAGCCTGATGGAATTCTGGAGGACTCCTCATGAAACTGAGGCACTTTTTCTTATGTGTTAGTTCACAGTAGTTTTCAAAGCTTTTCCAATACAGCAAAAAGTAAAAAAAAAAAAAAGATTTAATCATTACATTCAGGGTTTGGGGTGTACATGCATGCAGGCATACATTACTGGATGTGTGTGTGTGTGTGTATGACTTTCAGTGTCTCCATGCAGGGTCACCTGCAGGCTCCTTTTCAGAGGGCCTCTCATAGGTAAGGGCCGGTTGAGGCCGGGGCCGCTCTTCCTCATCCTCTGAGTCGGAGGAGAAGAGGGTGGCGATGCGACACGGCCGGGTGTCGATACTAACCGATTTGGAACTTCGCTGGTATGTGAATGACATGGATTCCGAGGTTTGTGAGTGTGTGATGCGTACTACAGCACCACCATGGGAAAAGGGGAAGGAGTGAAGAGTGTGCCCGTTAAAAAAGAAAGGAATTAGACACACATTGAAAACAGAGATTCAGTAGACAGACAAGTGAAAGAGGCAAAGTGATGTCAAAGATGGAGAGAAAATAAAGAGCAGGATAAAAATAGATATAAACTACTACAAAAGAAAACAATAAGGGACAAAAGATTAAGTAAAGATTAAACCAATGCAGAAGAGAAGGTGGGTGGCTGAGGTTTTAGTACATACGCCAGTGTGTTTTGGGTACTGTGTTTTAGTGTGTGTGTGAGGTGCAGTGATACCTGGGTAAGGCTCGGTGTCCAGCTCGTTGCCTGTACTGCTGATGCTGGTGGTGTCCAGAGAGTGGATGCTGAGAGTGGTTAACTGACTGCGCAGACGCTCTATATCACTGTCCTTACTGTCCAGAGCCATCTGCAGTTCCATACGCACTTGCGACTCATCCACTATCGCCTACACAAAAGAACACCGCCCCCAAACACACACTGACATTAATTGAAATCCACTGGAACTGAACTACAATTTAAAAGAACTGAACAAAACCAGACCAAACTGAACTGTGTCAAGGTATTGAGATTTTAGTGTTAGTGTGTATATAGTAACAGCATGTTTATGTTGATCTTGTGGAGATTTAATATAGATTATGGCATGAGGCGGCAAAAGTTATTATTAGGATGTAAATTGGAATGAGTTTAGTTGCATTACTCTAGTGTAGTTAAACGTGATTAATGACACTCGTTTTATTTGACCCATCAGTGCCTCTCCTGAGAACTAAAAATGTGTACAATTTATTGTTCACTTTTATTTAATACAATCATAGTGATTGTTATATTCTAACTCCATAAGTATTAAGGTTTTACTCCTGTTTCATTGTTTAGTTTGATAAAAAGTTTGATTCATTGCTAACTTCGAATCATTGTTAAATGCAATGAAATGAAGGGGTTACAATCTTGAAACATTTTTCTTCATGGTGTCTATGTAGATACAGGCTATAATTGGTTAAGACATAAATAGCAGATGAAGGCCTAGACATTGGATTAAAAACCAATTTTTTTTGTTCCAGTGGGTGGATAAATGTGAGAAAAACATCATCCTAGGCCTTCTGGAAGTGATTTCTGACTGTAATCAAACCAGCGAGTTTCAGGCAACTGTGTGAAAAGGAAAGCAGCAGCAGATAAATTGTGCCTCCAACTAGGTTTAAAAAACATGCAGAATGTCTTTTACAAGCTTACATGTTCTGTATTACAAATTTTCAGTCACAAAATTATGTTCACAATTGTTAGCTTAGTGCCACCATAATATTAGAAGAAATTAGCATTATTGTAGCAGTGGCAGAAATGAGCATTATTCTTATTTTTGACAATAGGGTTTTTAACAGTTTGGCCCAGAACTGAAAGCCTAATTCTTTTTGCCACTGGATTTTCCATCTTACGTGACCACTTTCCAGCATGATCTGCCAAAGAGTTTCCTTGTAAAGTCATTTAAAAGCTATAATAGTATAAGTGATGTAACAACAATATCATAACAACCTAGAGCCTGTGCTTCAGTCTGCAATACTACAGATGGTTTGAGGGGTCAAACAAGGAGAGCAGTGTTAAAATATTATGAATGCTGTTTGTTTGGGATGCATTATTAATGTGCTAACCTTGATAGTCTTAATATGAAGATTGTTAAATATTATTTATATTGGGTGCCGTGACTTGGTGTGCTCACTCACAGCCTGCATCTCTGTAATCTCCCTCTGGTATTTGATGATGGTGCTGTTAAGTTTATCCCTTTCGGAGCGGAGCTCTAGTTGCAGCTTCCGGTTTTCCTTTTCCTTCCTGCGCAGCTCGCCGTCATCGCCATGGCGTCCACCAGGCACCTTCCTGTTCATGATTTCAGCCAGCTTATTAACGGCCTAAACAGAAGAAAAGGTCAGAATAACATTACACACCTATGACCAGCAACCGACAATATTAATATGACTGGAACACGCACATTCACATACAAACACAACTCAGGGTCATGTGTTTAAGATGTGATACACTACTCACCTGGATCTTGAGGGTTCTCTCTGACTGAAGCTGCTTCTCAAAGGACATCTTCATGATGGTCACCCGCTTCTCCCCCTCTTTAGCACTCTGCACCTCTGTATTCACACAAACACCAAACATTAATATTCCTTTAACTATTACTATGGTAATAGGCATCCTCACTTTTAAGATTTTTTTAAGACATTTTGAAAATCTTTAAAGGGCCCATATAATGGAATACTACACTTTTCTCACTTTTATAACAAGGAGATTAGTGTAGTATGTAAAATCAAAATATGCTGTTCACCCCCAATTCACTGGAACACATATGAAAGTAATGCAGAAGAACAGCCTGTTTTGAATTCAGTGTTTTTGTGATGTCACAAAAAACCAATGCTTACATAAATCCTAACATTACAAAAAGAGTTTGAGTTTCAAATGCTTTTTGAATGAGACACACTACAGGGCAGCCAATCCAAACAGTGGCAAAAACAGTCTCTTATGTTCATACATTAGTTTAATTATTATGAAAAATATACATCCAGTGAATTGTGTGGCAAATATTTAGTTTGTGACTTGTTCACATAGGATTATATAAACTAAATAACATTAAGCTTCACTTGAGTGTGTACATTAACTTTACATTCATAAACAAAAACAGCAATGACTGCATCTTGATTTCTGGAGAAAAATGCATATAAACAGGCAGCTTTCACAGCAAAAAAGTTTAACTGACAAACAGAACATAGAAGAACATAAAAAATTGTACACTCACGCTGCTGGAACTCTTTCAGCTGGTTATTGAGCTCTTCCTTCTCACTGGCCAGGTTGGCCACATCCACTGTTAGTGTGCGGTTGGACTCCTCTAGCTGACCACATACAGAGCACACAAAAAATAAAATAAAAAAGGGAACCTATTGCCTATTTTATCTACTACACATCTAAATGCTGTATATACACACTCATTCGTACAATTATGCACATTTACATTTACATGGCATTTATCAGACGCTTTTATCCAAAGCGACTTCCATTCCCTTACTACAGGGGACAGTCTCTTCCTAGAGCAACTTGGGGTTAAGGGTCTTGCTCAGGGACCCAGTGGTGGTCTGCTGAATGTAGGATTCGAACCCATGACCTCTTGGTCCGGAGGCAAGTATCCTACTCACTGAGCTACCTCCACCTCACATGAGTTGCTGCACAGTTTATCATCCCTCTCTACCCCAATAAAGTACCGTAGGGCCACCACTGACCAGATATTATTTAGTTGATGAACCAATGTCATCACAGCTGTAAGATGGACAGGGTAGTGCAGGTGGGACTGGTACAAGTGTTGCACCTCATTTACGCATATGAGCAAGCAAGTCTGACACTCTAGATTTCTCTCTCTTACTCTCTTTCTCTCTCTCTCTCTGTCTCTCGCTCTCACCGAGTTGATAGTATTGTCTTTGTCGCTGAGCTCCTGCCGGTGTCGGGCAATCATGTCTTTGATCTCCAGCTCCTTCATGATTTTCTCCTTCTCCAGGTCGGAGTACTGCTCTTCAGCGATGGAACGTGCCAGCTGCTCTGAATCCGCCTTTGTTAGACTTGCCTCCAGCTGAGCGGCCAGGGAGTCCCTACACAAATACACAAACAAATCCATGTATTTCAGCATGTGTTCAGGTTTTAGTAACCGATTTGAAAACCTATCACTTCCCAACCCTGGCCCTAGAATATTCCTGCTCTGCACATTTTTTTGTTTTCTCCCCTGAAACATGCTTGTTCATTAGTCTGTATCCATTCAATCATGTGTCTTACAACAGGGAAAACACCAAACTATGCTGGGCAGGAGTACTCTGGGTGCAGGGTTGGAAAACTGCATTAATACGTTGTGAAACTCTGACGTGTAATTAACAGTGACTGCCACTAGATGGAGATGAGTGCACAGTATACACATTGCTACTACTTCTAATGAGACTAGCCTTGTACACTATTAAACTCTGCTCCAGTCTCTGAAATCTGTACTCATTTTTGTTTCAAGTCTGATGACAGGCCTTATATAATCAACAATTCTACACAAAAAACAAAAACAAAGACAAAATGGGTCTTATTTGTACCACACAATGCTTCATAATCTTAGCTTCGGAGACTCCAAACCAATATTTAGATTCTTAATATCAGGGTTTATTATTCTGCAACAAAAATACTTTTCTATATAACTAGTATGGCATTAATTCATCATTTCTACATGCAGCAGCTCCCCATAACTTGCCCTTCAGGGGTGTCGCACAATTTAAAAATCATATTCTAAGCCTAGTGCCTCAAAGAAAAGGAAAAAAGGAAAAATGAATGATAGGAAATGGTATCATTTTCACCACATAATGAACACATATTAAAAGTATGGCATCTTGTGACCTTGCATTAGAGGTAATCTTCTGACCATAGGACCACTAATTTACATTTGGTGGATTAATATACATAACAATTCCACCTGTTAGCTAGGACCCAAATCAAACTAAATCCTCATGGCTGAGAGCGGAAGACTGGCATGGGCTTTCTCCAATGTTCTTCATCTCCAGCTCACACTTGGAAGAAAACATTAACTGCAAATCCTGCTCTTTGGCTAACATGATGCCTGCACTGGCTAGAAGTGGAGTGGGAAAGCCATTCTCTATGACAAGGAGACAGTGAGGCCAATTATGCTCATTTGGATTCCGGCATAAGTGGCTAGGCCATTCCCAGGGAGCAAGCTCACAGTCTCTCAATGATTGGCCCAAACCTAAGACACTCAGGAGCCTCTCAGTGGCTCTTTTCAATGCAGTCTTCAGGTTTCATCTTAGAATTTTCTAATCTAGTGCAATCTATGAATGCACTGAAATCACCTGTGTTGCCTGAAGCAGATCAAATTGATTCATTTAAACAAATTAATTTGTGGCACTTGAGGACTAGTGACAGATGTGTTCGATTAGACATGGACTTAAACTCTCCAGAAGAAGTACTGATTTTCTCTTTGCACACAGACAATGACCCCCACACACAAACACGCACCTCTCTTCCAGTAGATCCTCCAGTCTCTGCTGTGCGCCCTGATACAGTTTAGTTTTTTCATCACACTCCTCCTTCAGCTCTCGAATCTGGGTCTTATACAATTTCTGCAAGCACAAACACATTGTACACATCTTTGTGATGTTTAAAAGGTTAAGATTTTCCCAGTTAGAGAGATCACTTAAACTCAAGATTGCCCAATAGAAGCAACAGAAGCACTCCTATCAAAAGGGGGTTCCACTTTCAACTTAAATGATTAAGACAGATATGGATTCTATTTTGTCAGTCAATCCATACAAACACGCACTCGCACACAGGGCTCAGACATGCCGGCGTACCGTGAAATACTGTTCCGCCTCCAGTTGGTCCTTTAACTCCTTCAGATGCAGGTCAGCCTCTTCTCTCTCCCTGACAGGACATAACACAGGACAAGAACTTTCATTTTTTCATATCACTCTTTTTATTGCCTTTGTTTTGGACCATATTTTACTTCCAAGAGGGAGTAAAACTAATCCAGCTCAAACAAGGTGTCAAGGTGATCAAGGTGATTTAAAGGCTTAAAATTTAAAATTTTATTCCTCCACAGATTTGTGATCTCTATTTTAAATCCAGACTGCTGAGTGAACGGCCTTTAACTGGGCGAACCTGGAGCTTCCTCAGTAACAGCAGTTCTTTCTCACAAGTCTGATACAAACACAGGGTGGGGAACTTTGAATATATGGATCTCCAAATAGCATTTTCTTCAATGGGTATTTGAATAAGATTTTTTAAAAATGGGATAACATGTCAGAGAGGCGCTACCAGAAGATAACATTATGATAATAATACATGCCAATGATATGTTACTCATCCTAATGGAAATCAGATAAAAACTCATCTTTTAGTGAAAGTTTATGGTAGAGAAAAGAACACACAACCACACACACACACACACACACACACACACACACACACACCTGCGCAGCTCCTGGTTGTGTTTTTCCAGGCTGACTTTGAGTCCCAGCAAGTGGTTTACTTCTTGTTTAAGTTGTTTTTCAGAGGAGCGCAGTGTGCTGACCTCCTGTCTATGGGTCTTCAGATCAGCCTGAGACAGATTCCTCCGCTGAGTCTCTTGCTCTACACGCACAGTCAGCACATCCACCTACAAAGACATACAGGCAGTTTGCTGGGTATGTTTTTACAACAATGCACCGGAATGTCAGCCACTGAAAACAATCAGCTAAATATGGTCAAAAATGTTGTGTCCAAAATAAGAAGATCTGAACGTTCTGCCTTATTTTAAAGATACTTATTTTAAAGATTAAACATCAATGACAAAGTCTCAAAATGTAAACCCTTTAAACATGATTTCAATGATAATTATAATGTAGGTTGTGTGAAGATAATCCTCTGCAACTGTAGTTTCCTTTTCTCTAAAACACTCATCACCAATACTTAGATTCTGATTTTGGTTATTGGTCAATAATTTTCTGTTCAGTGCTATTTTGTTCATGGCCATGAAAACTCTCCCGCTGATGAAACACAACACTACCCTGCAACCACAAATCCTCACTACCACCTCACTCATAGTGAAAATTTGTAAATTCTCTGTAAAAATCCAAAATTTTCCCACAAGGGGAAAGACAACCACCATGCACATGGCAACACAACTAACAAGTGTTCCCACTTAAGATAATCTTAGAAATAAAACAGAGATTGAGAGACAGACCTCATCGGTGAGTTTGTTCTTGTGTGAGCGTAGCTCCTGGAGCTCTAGCTGGGCCCGTTTGTAGTCGCAGTCTAAAACTGAATGATGTTTCTCCATTTGCATCAGTTTATTCTCCAGCTGCTGCTTCGCCAGGCGCTCTTCCTGTAACTTACGCTCCATGTCTACACACACACACGCACACGCACACGCACACGCACACGCACACGCACACGCACACGCACACGCACACGCACACGCACACACACACACACACACACACACACACACACACACACACACGAAACATTTATACATTGCTATTTTTCTGGCATTAATGCACTGAAAAACACAAAGGCTACAGCATGAACCTTATATCTAAACTCATCGAAAGTTGGGCACATACATATTTTGTAGTTCGCAATATCTTGTTAAAAACATTTAAAAATAACCAAGTTTATTTTGAAGAAAGCAACATCACACATTTAGACAATTTCAGTGAAAATGCTACCTTATACTTTATAAGGCACATGAAATGAAATGATGTCAGTGTCATCTCCTTGCAGTATTGTCATCTGATCCTAATTTGAGCTAAAGATCTTCAATATGTACCTTTAAAACCTTTAAAAATCTGCTTTCACACGGAGGAATTGGTATCAAAAGTTGTTTTACGTCAGCCACGCATTTGTAGGAATTTTGTCAAGGTCTCCAGAAAGTTTAGAATATCAAATATGATGCGATGCAAAAAGGTAAGCAGGTGGGTGTTTTCACTGAGATGAAATGTCTTTACAGTATCCTGAGGTTTCTCACCTCTCAGCACTTCAGACTTGGCCTCCTCGATGGACTGGTTAAGTTTGTTGTGGTCAGCAAGGTGAGCTTTGGTGGCCTTGTGCTCCTCCTCCTCCTGCTCTAAACGCTGCTGGACAGATTTGAGCTTGAAGGAGAAATCAATCTCCTGCTGACTCCTCATCTACGGAGAAAGAGCAGTTACACACACACTAGTTGGAACTGTGCACAACAGTGGGGCGGGGGAGGACAGCACCATGAGACACTAGTGAGTGTAAAAACGAAGTGTACAGGGAGGAGATGAGTCCAGAAATATTTTTTTTTCACATTCACACAAAGCCAAAACAACCTCATTAGTGTAGAAGTACTATACAAGAGGAAACCAGATCCAATTCGGATAGGACAGTGCCATTTTCCCCGGCATGCAAAATGACCAACCAACGTTTAGCACAATTTGTCTGCAAGGAAAAATTTACTGGCAAATGTTTTCTGGCCCAGCAAATAAAATCACTGAACATTTAGCTTGTTGCTTGCTTGGCCGATAGACAAATCAGGATAAAATTCTTTAAATTCTCCGAGGGGTACGAAAATTAGAGGTGTGATGATTTTGGCATGCAAGTCTGTGTACTTCTACATAGGCAAAGTGGTTAATGTTGAAACATACATAAATACAATTTTTAAAAAAAACTCTTCTGCAGTACAGCCCTTGTTAGCATCCATTAACAAAATTTTTTCTTCTGGAACACTTACTTTGGTAATGACTAGTCATCTACTCAACACTCATAAACAGACATCAAGGACCAGGACCTAATGTATGGGTTCCCTATGAAACCTCATCCTTATTTTTAAACAATGTAACATGTATCTTTTGTAAAAAGCACTTTGCAAATTTAGTTGAATCTGACGAGAGATTAAAATGTTTTTCTTCAGGTTTTCCTTCAAAGTCAGTCCAAAACAAACAAACAAACAAACAAGCAAACAAGCAGACAGACAGACAGACAGACAGACAGACAGACAGACAGACAGACAGACAGACAGACAGACAGACAGACAGATAGA
>JBBPCW010000154.1:13455056-13472236 GCA_037974425.1 Phenacogrammus interruptus
ACACACACACACACACACACACACACACACACACACACACACACACACACACACACACACACACACACAAGCTGATTGGAAATTGACCAATCCAAGGCAGGCACAATCTTGAGAAGGGTGTGTACCCAATACAGAGATCATATCACACTAAAGCTGATAAGACTCCGTGGCCTGGCACTTCCGCTGAATTCTGAACACTATATACTTAGGTTTAAGCTTCTTTTTTGGCTTTGTTTCTTTTTTGTTTGTTTGTTTTGTTCCGTCCTTGCACTGCATGCAGTGGGTTATTCTCAGACACTTCTATAAGGTTGTGTAACATAAGACGTTACTGGACAGGTAGCTGGGAAAATTTGAAGGGGTGGTGATAGAGGCTTGTAAGACTGGTTTGATGATGTTTCTTTTAAAGCCTGGCTCAAATGTCCAGAAAGTTGTGAGCAGGGGAATGCCCCCAATCACGGCACTGTCTTTCTGTAGCCAAACACTTGAATAGGCTCTTATAACTGCCTGTAGTCTACATTATTAGCCTGGGTCTTAAATTACACTCAACTAGTCTGATATCTGGACTTACATGATGATATAAAACAGCACATTTAAAAGAGGTGAACATTTACAGTCAAATTTGACTAGAGACCTGCAGAATGTCCTAAAACTACATTCAAGTAGAACTTCGATGTTGCTTTGTGCTTTTAAGGAGAAAGTTAGACTGAGTGACAGGAAGAAAGTCTCTCAAAAACTGATAAATACTAAGTTATTTACAAAACTACAGTCAACATGAGGTTTGTTGGATGCTATCCTTCACTGCCCTCCCTTAAAGTAATAAATCTAAGAAGGAAGTAACAGTGTTCGGGAGAAAAATAACCCAAAATGTATAAGATATATAATAATAAATATAACCCAAAAATAAGATCCTGTCTGGTGAATGGCTAAATTGCACCTTTTTGATATTTTCTCTGTCATGACTTGCAGAATTCAGTAAGAATCTATCTCTATGCCATGCAGAATGGTGGTCTAGCCTAGTTGATGTGCTCACCGGGTCTGAGAAAAGTTAATAATTGTAATAGTGGCAGTAGTGGTATTAATAGCAGTAATAGTAGTAGTAGTATTAATAGTAATAGTAGTGGTAATAGCAGTAATAGCATTGGTAGTAATAATAATAATAATAGTAGTATGTGTAGAAATACTAGGAGCAGTATTAGTAGTATAAATAGTAGTAGCAGTAGTAGGACAGTAGTAGCAGTAATTAGTAGAATGACTAAATTGCGCCTTTTTATTTATTTCCTCTGTCATAACTTCAGTAAGTATCCATCTCTATATCACGCAGAATGGTGGTATAAGAGCAGATCCTTTTCTAGTCAAGGAGTTCACGCGGTTTTTGAGAAGTTCGCCCCGGTACTCGTCCTTACCAGCAAGCTCTCCAGGTTGACAGAGGAGCGTTGGTCCCTTATGAGCGCCTCCAGCTGCTTCAGGCGGCACTCCACTCTCCTTTCGGCTCCGGTCGACATGCTGGAAGTGCGGGCAGGTTAAAGTCCTCAGCAGAGACATGTGAAAGGCGAATCCCTACCGAGAGCCGTCCAGCGCTCTGGTGTAACACCAGAGGACGTAACTGGTAAGTGAAGTCCTGGGAAGCGGAGGACCTACTCTGGAGGTGAAGCGGACGGTCAGTCGTGTCCAAAGTCAAACTTTGATCCTAGTTTTCCTCCTACAGTAGCCTAGCTTAGCTGCGGTCACGGTCGCTTAGCAACTTTCCCCGTTTTCCATAGCTAGGAAGTAAACAGCCGTGCCTCCCTGCCCGGTGAAGGCAGCAGTTGTATTTACCTCACACTAGTATTTGCGTGTGAAAAGTAGCTGAAAGAGTCCCGCAGCCCGGCTGGTTTTTGAGAGCAGGACTGGCTTGTGGCTCTGACTGACTGACTGACTCTCTGCCCCCAGGCGAAAGCAGGAATTCCTCCTGCCTTATCTCACACATCGCTTTTACCGCTCCTACTTTTAGCAGAAGAGCTCCACTCTCCTGCTACACCAGCACGACCAGAGACTATTAATAGAAAGTTACACAGCTGGACATAGACACGGTCCCTCTTATCAGATTCATCAATCGGCTACAGAGTTACCTCTTGATCAAATAGACTCGATAAAAGGTGTAAATACGATAATAATTCTAATACTGCTCACAACGAAACCAAACCCCTTAATTTTACCCCTTACAATTACCTTAATTTTGACCTTAATTTCCCATACAAGAAATTAAGAAAAATTAAGGAGAAAATTGCAGTGATTAAGACTGATTAAAGGGTAAAACCCTTATTGTTTCAAATTTGCCCCTTAAATAATAGAACCTCCTGATTTAATGCCTTAAAGTTAAGATTAAGGAATTCACACTCATGCCTTAAATCTAATTTTACGGTTAAACGAAGGGGTCAGATTCACAAATGAACTGCATCTTTATTCAAATTAAGGGGATTGGAATATTTTCCAGGGTAAATTAAGTGAGAGTTAAGCACATTTTAAGAATTTTAAGAATATTGTGTTTCATAGTGTGGTATCAGCAGTAATAGTAGTAGTAGTACTAATAGAAAGTGGCATTTGGCCGACACCCTTATCTGGAGTGACTTATAATCATTAGTTATTGGGACAGTCACCCTGAGCAACTGAGGATTAAGAGTCTTGCTTAAAGACACAATGGTAGAAAGTGGAACATTTTGCATTTCAGTTATTTCATGTGGTTTTTTTCTCTGCATCTTGTGATATTTTCCGGTACCAGGATGAGTGTGAGACAGTGGATCTGGATGAAAGCAGAAGCTGCTGTGTCACCTCAGCTGACTTGTTTATCATCTCGTGGGGAATGAAAGTGTGACGTTGCAGTGTTTTCATAAATAGAACACATGACTTTTGCTGCCGGGCCTGCTACTATCTCCCATCTGCTTAGTTCTGCCCAAACAAAGGCCTGAGACATTGAGCTTGGGGCTTGAGGCAGTGGAAAAAGTGCAGGTCGACACAGGAAGTTGATCAGAATGGAGACAGAATGGAAATGCGTTTTCAGGGCTATGCTTTAGTCTTTGTACAGTTTTCAGCAGCAGAGTGAAAGAGACAGAGCCCTGTCGGTGTGGTGGCATCACGCATTGTACCAGAGGATGAGTGATTTCAGAAGTGTGCCACAGGCTTTTGAGTGACACATTTAGTGTAGTCTGACACTGGCTTACATGTAGAATGATGTCATCGTGGCGTGTCACAGCAGCTGTTGATACAGTCCTCTTCCTGGTAGATCATTAACCCGGGTTAGACCTTGCCTCTCCTATTAGGACCGGACATCTTTTCACATGCTGGTAAACGTCCAATTTGGTGTTAATTGGTCAAGAAATATTTCTTCTTCCCCTATCCTTACTCAGTCATCCTTGTCATGCTTCGTATCTGAAATTTGCTTCAGTTTTGGGAAATGGAAGACAAAGGAAGCCCATTAAAATGCGTGTGTAGATAATCACAAACAAATTAGAAACAAAGTCAGAGTCATTAGAAACAAATGAGCCTCATATCTTCAATCCTAAAGCCTAAGGAAGCAAACACATGCTGTAAATTTTGGAAAAATCATTTTTCTCCTGTGCCAACTGTCTTGTCACTTTTGGATGATCACAGAACAAGAGTTGAAAGGTAACTTCTGCCCTGAAGGTAAAAGTAAGGCTGGGCAGGTTACAGCGGAGTCTTGAGGCAACTCCCGCCCGAGACACGTATCAAAGTGTTTATTAGGAAACAGGAACAGTGCTGGCAGATAATAATCTACAGCTTTGTTTTTCAAGCACACATTAGGCCCATCCCATGAGGGATTTTCAGTTTCAGAGTCACTGTTAACAGGGAATGCATTTCATGATGACCTTTTGTGTCTGAGTGGTTGGAAATCCATCCTCAGGTGAGGCTCCTGTGAGAGACACTGCACAGGAGTCATTCAGGTCTCTCAGACGCTGTGTGTTTGTCAGTGCTGTGTGTTTGTCAGTGCTGTGTGTAGTAAATAGTTACGATAGTGGTGTTTTATAATAAATTCCTGTTGGTAATGTGCCCACGAGCTGGTAGATGACCACTGCAAAACAGTGTACAAGCAAAGGCCTCAGAGGTTCAATTCAAGCAGTATTTAATTCAAGATGTGAGTGTGTCTCTAAAAAGAACCAGATGTAGAGGCCTACAATCCCAAAGGAAGCGCCAGAAAGTTCGAATAACCTGGAGAATGTAATGGTAACTTAGTCCGTCGAAATTGTCATTAAATTTTTCACATAAGATACTGTATGTGTAACTATACAGCTTAAAGAGCCCTCTAGTGGTGAAACACATTTCATACAACAATGAGGAATTTTTTTTTATCTCTTTCGTGTCTGCTTTATAGTTACTGTTCACTTTGTTAAAGGCTACATATCCCACATTTTCTCTCTGTCTCTCTAAATAAATAAATAAATAAATAAATAAATAAATAAATAAATAAATAAATAAGCTGTTTTTGTTGCTGTATCTTTAAAACTGTTATATGCAAATGATTGGCTGTGCTGAATTGTGTCTCATTTAAACAGGAATTCAGAATTAAATACTCATTGTAAGAATTAAATACCCATTCGCTGTAAATGTTTTGGGTTAAACAGATCGTGCATGGATGTCCTCAGCTCAGATCTTTAGTCCTCTGTTCAGATCTACCATTCAGCTACCACTGTAAATTATTATTATTTTCATTGTTGATTGTTCTCACTTCAACTTAATTTAGAACGTCCTTGTCATAGAATGCAAAGTTTTATGTGTTCGAGCATTCAGATGAGCATGTTGTAGCATTGTTTTGAAAGATCAGGTATAGTCTGGTCTGAACCCATTACAAGGGTAGAAAAAGGTTGTATTTAAAATGTGCATTTGTTTAGATAATTGAAACACACTTGTCCATTTGGTTTGTAAGTACACTATATGGACCCCTTACTTCCAGTGAAGGGCAATCTTAATGCTTCAGCATATCAAGAATAACGCCATGCGCCACTTTGTGGACACCGGTTAGGGAAGAACCTTCTATTCCAGAGTGACTTCTATTCCCTGTGCACAAAAAGCGAGATCCATAAAGACATGGCTGGATGAGTTCGGTGTGAAAGATCTTGACTGGTCCGCACAGAGCCCATACATAAACAATATCCAACATCTGTGGGCTAAACTGGATTGGAGATTGCAATGTCATTAAAGTCTCGGTTGTTGTAACTGTCAGGTGTCCCAATACTTTTGTCCATAGAGTAAAATAATCGTATTTAGTTCTCCGGGTCCTCCAGGTGGGGGCGCTGTGAGAGAGTGAGCAGAGTGCTGTTTTGAGGAAGCGAGTGGACACTAGTCTGTGGAACATCTCAGTCATAGTTCTCTTTATTTATGTTGGAGATCCACCGTGCAAGCTAATAAACCCGAGATCATGTCGAAGAACACCGTGTCTGACCGATTCCGCAAGGTGGATGTGGATGAGTACGACGAAAACAAGTTTGTGGACGAGGAGGATGGGGGAGAGAACCAGCTAGGTCCAGACGAGGCGGAGGTCGATTCACTCATCAGACAATATCCTTCTGATCTTCTGTCATCCTGTTCTTCTGTCTTTCTACTCTTCTGTCCTTCAGTCGTCTTGTTCTTCTGATCTTCTGTTCTTCTTCTCTTCTGCTCCCACAGCACATGGGCATGTCTGCACACCCGCATTTAACTGTGCATGACTCCTTTTAACGTTCAGTAACGAAAATCACTGCCATAATTGCTAGTTAGCTGTGCAGTGTATGTTGCATTTACGTGGAAATGTCATGAAGCTGAAATGTATCTTCCTGTTTTTGATTACCCGCTCCACCTTAACTGGTACAGCAGTTACATTGTTTCAAGTGTTTTACACTGTGGCTCCTGTACATTAACTGCAGCTCTAATTTAAGGGGGACAGACAAATTCCAATAAGAAGTGCTTGTGTTATCCAGAACACTTCCGCTAAATAGTGCTAGTAATGTGCACATTTAACTGCTTGACGCATTTTAATGTTCGTATTAGGTGGGTGCAGCAAACCACAAGTCAAAAATGTTCGTGGATGCCGAAATAATGGCTACTTAGCTGTCTGATGTCTTCATATTATTTCTGTTTTTACTGCTGTTGTTGGCTCTGTGATCGGTCTTAAAGCGATAAGATGGCCATTGCCACAGAGCCTAAATGTTTTCTGAGTAGATTAATGATTAATGTAGGTTAATGTTTGCAGCTCTGGGTAAGGCCTGGAAAACCTGATGTGAGTCTAATGAATTAAGGAATGATCTTTCACATCCCATTACAAAGAAGTCTTTATCATTCTTTAACATAACAGTGAACACTGGCCTTATTTATAGCCTTACTTGTGGCCTTATTTGTAGCCACCTATGTATAAAAATTACCCACTAGTAGATGGTACTAATAAACTGTAGATTACTGCTCAGTGTCTTTGGCAAAGTCCTTATTTCAGAACCAAAGTAGTTTGCCCTTCAGGGAGCAGAGAGCTGTTTAAGATTCTATACTTTGACTGAAATGCATACTTTGGTGTCACAGGCCTCTCGGTTACACCCAGGCTGTTTAGGCAGGGAAAGCTGATTTGGATTCTGTGGATGTCCAGACATGCCTTCCTACCACATTCCTAGCATATAATCCTTTCACGCCTCCTCACAAATCGCTCTTTTTCTCCAGACAGACAGCACTCACTCTTTGTCTGCTGTCTGCTTCAAACACTGTTCAGCCACCTCCCTCTGTAACATGTTTCAGTCTTTTCAAATGAGGAAGTTGTTTTCATGTCCATATATGTCCATTTTCTGTGACTCCTAACTTTATTTCCTGCTTTTGATTGAATTATTGTGTTTACCATTACTTTTTGCACAATTATGCATGTTATAACAGCAGTTGAAGACAAATTTCAAACACTGATGGGGTCAGCGTCGCAGTTTAAATATGTTAAATATGTCTGTGTTTACAGTTTTAGTCCCCAGTCTTTTTCTTAACTCCAGTGTGTAAAGGGAATCTCATGGGTGCACTGCAGGCAGTCCTGAAGAACCCACCAATCAACACGAAGAACCAGAATGTCAAGGTGAGCACGGAGAGCAGGATTGGTTTTTTAAAAGCAGAACCCTGTTAGTGCTGTATGGAACCTGTTTCAGAAGATTCTTTGAAGAATCCATAATGGATAATAACTATTTAAAGAAATAATGCATCCAAAAATGCAAAGGTTTCACCATTTAACATGATATAATTTGGGGCAGTTGGTAGCCTGGTGGTTAGGGCATTTGCCCTGTGATCAGGAAGTCCGGGTTCGATTCCCAAGACTGCTAGGCAGAGGGTGAATTTCGTGCTGTTCACACTGTGTGTTGTGGTGTGTTCACGTATGACAAATGATCACTTCACTTTTTAATAATATGAATGCTAACCCACGCCCACTGGTTTTTATTTGTTAGTATCATTAATTGAACTGTGATTTACAAAAACTTATTCCAATGTTGTGGTTCTATCTACAACCATTGCTTTTCCTATGGAATCTCTCTGAAGACCCCCTTTCTCTGAGCTGTAAGGCCAGGTAGTGTCAGGACCAGTAATATGTAATATTGTCACAGTTAACCTGCCATTGATTTTTATTGGTATTTTTGATGCTGTGTATGGTGGGTAATGAAAACTGAATCTGAATCCATAATTTTTGCCAACTAGTTTCTGTAGTCTTTTTTTTTTTTTTTGTTTGCTCTTATGCATGGTATCTAGGGGAATATATTATTTAATAGGTGCTTCAGAAATTATTAAAATCCATTAAAAAATAGTATGTTTAGGAATGCTCGGTTCTAGCTGATGCCTTTATAAATATGAAAAATGTTGAGTTTTATCAATCAGACACTAAACTATTGCTGACATGCCTAACAATTATTTAATTATTTACCATATATAAATAATTCATCAGATCCCTCTCTCGCCATTCACAGCTGTTGATGTTGGCTTATTGGCTCCCTCCTAAAAATATTCGTACTGTTTCATGGTGCCTTGCCTTAAACTAACATACCGTATCTGTGATGTCAGCACTAAGGGCTGATCTTTGGTCGTGTTTCTTCAGGACCGTGCCGAGGGTTTGGTGATTAAGGTGCTTAGCTCCTTCAAGGCCAGTGACATAGAGAAGGGAGTTCAGTCACTGGACAAGAACGGCGTGGACCTGTTGATGAAGTACATCTATAAAGGCTTTGAGCGGCCTTCGGAAAACAGCAGCGCCATCCTCCTTCAATGGCATGAGAAGGTAATGTGTGCTGAGGGACACAGAGTCAGATTTTGGAGAGTCAGAGTACTGCACAGTTTAGTATTAACAGGTCTGTGCACTGCATGGACTCTGTAGGGCACTATAGAGAAACCCTGTGCATTTAAACACTATGTTTTCTTTATCTTAGAAAGAATACTGAGAACACCGTAGATTTTGGAGTCAGGAATTGGTTTATATGGAGATATGGAATGGGTGTTCTCAACAGCCTGGTGGTTTAAATATTTTTTTATATAAATATTTATATAATAGGCTTAAGATAATAAGTAGTGTCAAAAGAACTGAATGCGTACAAAAATAGCAATTCATTATTAAGCTTAAATTATACGTGCATTAAACAGAAAGCTTAAATAATGCTGAATTGATTCACAAAACTGTGCAGCTTCAAGAACGAAGTTTAAATCTTCATTAATATAGCCTATTTGATATTATTAATACTCATAATGCCTTGTATTTCATAAGTGGTGATCAAATCTTGAGGCTTCAATCATTTTGGTGATGAAGGTATTGAATGATATTAAAAATAGTTTTTGTATTATAGTATTATACTACCTGTATACTGTTATACCATAATATGCACAATGGTAGTATTCTTTGTAAAATAAAAATATTACATCAGATTCTAAAATTTGTATTGTTGTGTATGTTTTGTTGTGGGCTATGTATGCTTATGTTGGCCTTGTTTTCCTCAGGCTCTCTCAGCAGGAGGAGTGGGCTGCATCGTCAGGGTGCTGACCGCTAGGAAAACAGTGTAAACGCTGGCCCTGGCAGTTCTACCCCCTCATCCCACTCCCCCCAGACAGAAAACCACAGGATTGGCACCTGCTGGTATATTTAGAACAAAGAAAAAACTCTTACAGGGTGCTGACATCAACTCATATCAGATTTCACATCCTGGTCTCCCCTTCTACAGATTGTCTTACAGTCGTCTTCTCTCTGCATCTTCATTACACACGAATGCGCGCACATATTGCATATACATGATGGTGCCATCAGTTTTCTATTGTAGAGTTTGGTTTTCTCAGGAAATAAAATCTTAAGGCATGTCACCTTAAGAATGCAAGTCATTATGATTTTATAAAATCTGTTATTATTTTAATTGTTTTTACTTTTTTGTATTTAAAGTTTCAGTGATAATACTTCCTGAAGTTTTGGGTATCCCCTCATAGTCTGTGTGTGTTCTGGTATTTGGAATGCCGCACGGCCGTAGCCTGAAATGCACAGCCACAGATGGGGCTGGAGGGGCGTCTCACCAGGCGGCCTTGTCTGCCCGCCTTGTTTCGTCTGGCCTAGGGCAGATTAGGATTAATACCCTAAAGGCTTCCTCCCACTCCTGCTCTCTCGGTCCTTAATCCTGGCTCATCGCTCCACAGTGTTCACTATTAAAACAACCAAAGGGCATTAGCGGCTTACTAAACAATGAACATAGCACCTATTTTTTGTTGTGCTTCAAAAATAAAGTGTATTAGGGTCTAGTTCCTGTCTTGGAGGGCCAGTGTTTAGCGTGCTTTGGGGATTTCCTGCTTGAACACACTGTCTAAACCTAGTAATTAACAAAGTTGAATAGGGTGTGTTTAAGTGAATCACCAAACTGCTGGACTGAGGCTCGCTTAGACTGGAGCCGGACAGTCCTGGTGTTTTGTGGAATGCAGCCAAATGACTGACCATTTCTATTGCAAGTATTGATATAAAAATATTTGTTTATGCTTTAGAACAGCTGGTTTAGAACTGTCCTTTTCTGTCTCAGTGAGCAGTCATTTCCCTAATCTTGTGCTTCACTAATGCTATTGTAAGGTGTTTATGCTCGTGTTGGTCATATTAATGATTATCCTTCACCACTTCTGTCTGCGTCTTAAGCTCCATCATTCCTACTCACTATCTGTGTCTTAAAATTTCTAAGCGCTTACTGCAAGTCTGTAAAGGGCCGTCTGTAAATGCTTTTGTCCGTACTCAATCATGTCTTGGTCATTCATACTGAAAGAACACTGCTTTAAAAGCAGTCCATCACAGTCTCAAACTTGTCTGAGGACTACCGATGTTGGAACAAATGGACCTGTCTCTCTAATGCAGTAACGATTCACGTTCCTGTGACCAAGTGCAAAAGCACTCTACAAACCAAACTGGTGCAAAACTGCCTTACTAAATATTCATTTCTTATGTTTGTGCTTTTGAGATTGAATAAATAAAGTTTATACACATGATCAAAGCATTCCTGATGTTTATTACAGTAAACCCCTACTTTTTGCAGGGGTTAGTTCCAAGAGCAGTGAAAAAATGCGATGCTGTGATGTGGTAGGAATAAAATGCCTAAAAATGACCATTTTTAAAGTGTAAACCCTACACATTTTAATTTACTAATTACCATTAATGAAAATTTACATTTTAACTCGTTTTTGTACTGTACAGTGTACAGTGAACTCCCGCAGTGCTAGAATGTAAAATACCGATGTTACCACTACTGTACTGTAATTCATGCATGCGTGTTTTGTTTGGTATGCGCTGCCGTTATCTTGGCATACATAGGTAAATACAGTAAAAAAAAAAAAAAAAATTTTCAGTAATAAAAATACAGGGCTTTAAGACGAACAAAACGAAAAACACAATAACACTCTAGATGTTCCACGGGGTAATTTCTGGACTGCAGCTGCCACAGATGCAATTATTAGTTTGGTTCTGAGAAAAAAATCCACAACAGACTGAAGAACAGCGTAAAAGCGAGGGGTTACTGTATAGGCCAAATCAAAAAGATTTAATTCAATTTAGAATTGTACATTTATTGTTTGCTTTAAAAATGAATACAACACTATAGAAACATATTACAGAATGAAAACCAAATGCTTATATACAAATCATAAAAATAGAATACATCTTTATCATGGACTTTATCATGGAAAATTGATCAGATGTGTGTTAACCTGTAATGCTGCAATTCTGTAACAAAAACAATAATATAAAGCCCTGTACATAGTTAAGAATGTAAAGCCACATCATGGACAAGAACTGTCTTATAGAGCGAAAGCAGTGCTTACCTGAGATAAATATTTATTTTTGATTATCTTTGGTGGTGTTTCTTACCCCTGACCTGTACTGGGCAACTGCTACTACACAAATAACAAGCTTCTTTCTGGACCACTCCCAAAACTGGAGGCACTGTTCAGCTTTCACAGAATGCTCAAATAATTAGATGGAAAAAAATACTGCCTCTCATTTTTCAAGCACTTCCCAATAAGTTAATAGGTAGACATACATGTACATTTTTCCTTTTTTAACTCTTTACCACCCATTATCCTGAAAATGATCTGGCAAAAAGGACTGTCCAAACCACATAAAACTTGCTTGGCTGTTTTTGCCGACGTCCAGCCGCAGGTAAAACAGTCTTTGGTGTGCCCCAGGGGTTAATGCTGAGTCCTCTTTATCCTATTTCTGAACAATTACTTGCCCAATGGGCACCGTAGCTCAGCTCCTCGCTTTATGAGGTGATAGTACCACCTGTGGGTTTTTCTTCAAGTGGCGGATCTAGAATTGGACACACAACTGCACACACACACACACACACACATCTGGACACACGCACACACTGAGTCCCGCACAAAAAGCGCAAGTCCACCTTTCTCTCTCCCAATCATGGTAAAGTGCTCTCAGTAGGGATAGGCTGAGACAGCAATGTAGACAATAAAGGTGGTCTGATACTCGATACTCCCATCAGTGCCATACGACAGGGCTCGCACTTTCATGCGGTACGTGTGCGGCTCACGTAGTGGCCGCGTGGTGAACAGCACGCCCTTCAGGTTCTCATCTCGCAGAGCAAAGGGCAGCGTGGTGTCCTCATCAACCACCAGGAAGGTGGTGCGTGGGTGCATCACTCCATCCTGAGTGTAGGCCACCAGACGGATCAAGTCCTGGTTGGCAGCAATTCCAAAGGGCAGAGACAGCAGCTTGTACTCCAGAGCATAGGGGCTCAGAGCACACTCCAGGTCATTTGGGGGGCAGTTCTTCAGACAAAAGCTGAAAATAAAAGTAAAAATGGGTTAAATGGGTCACTTTCTACTGAAAATCTTTATCTAAGTCATAGACTTAGTCATAGTTCCAAAGACATTTGGACTAGAATAAAAAATGTTTCCATTTCTCTTTTCCTACCCTGTGGCTGAGTCCCTCTGGTAGTTTGGTGGGCAGGGAGTGTCGATGCACTGATAGCTGCCTCTCATGTTGAAGCACATTCTGTTCGCACCACACTGAATATTCTGCTCCAGGCACTCATCAATGTCTGCAATGAGACAAGGTTCGTACAAAATCCAAACACTTAAGAAACAATCTGATAGTGTTAAGCAATATTATTATATATTATTGCAAACAATTTGGGAAATTGTATTACTCCTCAAGGAAAATGTTTCAAATTCAAGATCAGTTATTCAAGTACAATGTGAAGTGAAATGTGCCCCTGAAACAACTTTGAGACTATGCAATATTTACAGTGAATTACAAAAAACGTATTATAAAATTAAAGGCTAAAACTAAGCAACAAAAACTGAAAATATATGTTCAAATACACATCACAAGTGAAGAATGTAAAAAATTTTAACAAGTCAGATTTGTTTGCAGTAATGGAGACAGCAGTCAGAAAGCTCACTCACAGAAAGAAAACTATCAAGTGTAATTACGGATATACGGATATGTTACGGATACAGATTTTCAACAAAACAGAGTTACTGAGAGCTTCTACAATGAGTCTTTTCACATCAAACCACTTCTTAACAGTGTATAATCATGCACTGTAAAATGTCTTTTTCTCACCTTGGCAAGTTTTGCCGTTGGTCATGAGACGATAGCCACTGGGACACAAACACTTGTGGCTACCTGGTGTGTTCATACATTCATGCTGGCACGTGTCTCTCTGCTCACACTCATTGATATCTACATAGACACAGAAAAAAACACTTGTTAATAATAATAGGTTCAACAGTTCAACATGGGTAACTTAAGATGTCTTACTAGTTCATGCAATTAGCTCATCCAATAGTTCTGCTGAACAAATGGGAGTACTCTAGCAGGCCACATTTATAGTGCAGCCTGTAAGTACACAGGGTAATGTGTCCCATTTAATATATGAAGGGAATTGTCCTTCGCTCTATAATAAAGGACACTTCGTTAAATTTTTTGAGTGTCAATGTGAGAGTCTAAGAGTGCATTTTAAAATCACTCAATGTTCCTGGTTACCTGGCACAATATTGAATATACACTACCAGTCAAAAGTTTGGACACACCTTCTTATTCAGTGTTTTTTCTTTGTTTTTATTATTTTATACATTGCAGATTAATACTGAATATATGGAATTTGTCAGAAAACAAAAAATAGTTAAACAAAAACCAGAATGTGTTTTGTAATAAGGGATTGATGGACTGTTGTTTTTTTTAACTTAGCTAAATGGTTCTTGCCATAATGTGGAGTAAAACCGTAGTGGAATAGGATCATTAACAATGTACCAACCCGACCATCACAACTGATGATCCCAAACATATTAAGAAGCAAGAATTCCACTAATGAACTCTTGACGAATTAAATACCATTCTACATCGATTCCTCTTGAATCTGATTGAGAGTGCAAAGCTGTCATCAGAGCAATAGGTGATGCTTTCCATATTAATCTACAATGTAGCCAATAATAAAAACAAAGGAACTCTGTGAATTAGAAGGTGTGTCCAAACTTTTGACTGTTATGCGCAATTCTGTACAACATATAGGCTTGTTGGTTGGAAGTTTATTGTAATAAATACAGTAATAATTGAATTATAAGATTCAACTGAATGATAAGTAATGGATTGATGAACTAAATTAAAGTAATCTGAAGTGTTGAAGGGAATGATTTGCACAGCCAACAACTGTTTAATGGTTCCTAACATTATAACATTTATCATTTGCTCACGTGAATCAATTGCGCTGGAAGTTCCCCTTCTCTCCACACTTTACACATTCTCTCTATGGTACATAGTCATTATTTCAGCTCAAATCCAGAGTGATGAGCAATAACAGCCAAAATTGTGTCAATGTTACTTACAGACTGCACTGTACGATGTCTGTTAATGTTATGCCACTCATTCCAAATTTAGGCCACAGTATCAGTTACCTAGACACTCGTCCCCTTGTGCCCTATAGCCAAAAGGGCAAGCATTAGTGGCCCTTCGAGACCGTGAGGGAGCAGTGCTGAGCCTGTAGCGCCCACCAGTAGCAGAGTAGGAGTGGTAGCTCTGGGAGGCCAGGCTGTGGTAGCGACGCTCAGGGGAGGACTGCGAAGTGCGGAAGCCATACGAGAAGCTCTCGTAGCTGGGCAAGCGCTCCAACCCTGCACAGGACTTTCCATCGCCCAGTAGATGGCGCCCTGGAGGGCAAAGGCACTTGTAGCTGCCCGGGCTGTTCACACACTGGTAAGCGCAGGGCATCGGCACCCGCTCACACTCGTTAATGTCTGCTCTCACAGCAACGCACAACAGGACGCCGAACCCAGAGAGAGAGAGAGAGAGAGAGAGAGAGGAAGAGGGAGAAGGAGAGGGAGAGGGAGGGAGAGGAGGTGGAACAAAAGAGGATGATAAAAGTAAAGAAACAAAGGTCAGTGCAGTGGGGATAAGGAGATATGGAGGAAAAGGGGAAGCAGAAGCACAGGGTATAAAAAGCAAGAGAAAAGAAAGATGGGATCAACACACACCCGTAAACCACAGAATGCAGGAATGAATGGCAAATAGTTGCTCCCTGCCATTAATTTATCATCAGCTTCAGTACAAAGGCTACCAATTAATTTATGGTTTGATATAAACTGTTCTTAAGCTTATTCTACAAATGCAAGGGCAAAGCATAGCACTTAAAGGAAGAGTTCAGTGAAAAATCTAATTTACACAATTTTCCCCTTCACCTTACAAAAAAAGTCTTCACAACGGAATGCTTCATTTAAGAGCATCATTAAATTAAAATGTCACTGCCAGTCTCACTTTGTTTTAATTAATGTTGGGTTGCCAGGTCTGCTACTGTTGGATTGTCTGGGGTCTGAAGTTTACTTTTTTTTTACATTGGTATTTGATGGGCTTGCTGTGTGGCTTCTGATAATGTACAAAATGCAGAATCCATCAAAACAGAAAACAATAACAAAATTCGGTCTTCAAGATTTAGTTATGCTGTATTTTTTTTTCTCTGTTTAGGGTAAGGAGAAACTATATATGTTTTTGTCCAAACTATTCCTTTAGGGGTAAAGGCCCCAAGCAGGAGGAAAAGGTTAAAGATAGAAGACAAAAGAACAGATTAAAGAGGTATGAGAGAGTAGTATTGGCCTTGATGTGAGAGCAGACTTACCGGTCTGATACTCCTTGTCCTACTCATACTGAATGTGACCAGTCCCACTGAATATGGAATTTATTTATGAAGGCTGACCTGCTCTGATGTATGGGTTTGCAGGGACCGAAAGCAACGCAGTAATACAAACAAGCAGGGAGATATTTGCATTTGAATGTGCATAGCATTGATTATGCATGGGGAGCATTATTGCTGGAAAACATTCAGCATTCACAGAAGTGGAATGGAGTAATGCAGTTGACTGGGAAAAAGAGATGGGGAGGCAGCTGAGGTATTGAGCAGCGAGCAGCAGCAGAGCAGCCAGGGGTTCTGGAGGTTGTGGTCAGTTACATACCAAGACAGGGTTGACCCACACCCTGGGAGCGGTAGCCCCTGGGGCAGGTGCAGTGGTAGCTCCCCCTCGTATTCTCACAGATCTGATTGTATCTGCACAGGTGAGTGCCATCTCGACACTCATCAATGTCTGTAAGGAGAACATGGAACATTTTAGTAATACAGTCGACCCCCGACCTATGAACGTAACCCCCGTGAATTGTGAATTTGTAATGTGGGTTAAAAAATACCTATAAAGGCCTATTTTTATCATCTAAATATGCTTGAAATTTTCATTTATAACTCAACTTAATACATTACCCTTTTTAAAAAAATTTGAAGGTATACTCGAGAAACTGTTCTTATGCGGGAATGCTGGACTGCAGCTGCCAGAGATGCTTCACAAGGCAGCAGCCAATCAGCAGCAAGGAGAAATGAATAGCGCTCTCAGATTGGCTACTTTCAAACCTCCCGCTGTATTTCACCATCCCAAGAGGCATTTTCGTATACGGTTGCTTTGTGTTCTCTCAACAGTACTAAAAAATTAATATAGTTATATTTTATTTGGAAACACAGTATGACTTACAATGACCTATAAAAAATGAATAAAATGTCAGCATGTAGTGAAATACTGTTGGAAGCCTTTTTGGTTAAAAGGCTCTATTTTCACAAACCACCTTGGGAGTAGGAATAATGATCTAGAATTAGCTTTTGTGACAACAATCATCATAAATATGAAGGAATCTGATCCAAGATCAGTCCTTATTACTGCTTTATGAAGATACATTGTAAAGCATTTGAGGAGTAAAGCTTTGAAGCAGTAGAGGTCTGGTACTGAAGCAAAGTGCAGAAAAACTTAATTAAGTTAATATCCTTGTCTATAAACTACCTGGACATATTGTTTATTTAGGTGTGCTTTTGACTGATTGCCTGGATGTGGAACTTCAAATATTAGTCTCAAAGGAAAGTGAATTGGTTATAAACATTAATAACTATTAATAACTAATAACACTGGTTTCAGCATGAACATTGTCTTACTGTGAAGACTTACCTATGCAGGTGCCGTTGGACCCTTTGGTCATACCAGTAGGACAGAGGTCAATGCAGGTGTAGCCACCCCGTGTGTTCTTACACTGTTGGTCCGAGCGGCACACTCTCTGCCTGCACTCGTTAATGTCTGGTTAAAAAATACATTTAATTATAGGTCATGAACTTCAGTTACTCAGTTTGCCTGAAGGGCCATTTATATTAAGAAATTCCAAA
>JBBPCW010000154.1:13472336-13484561 GCA_037974425.1 Phenacogrammus interruptus
CTCAGGGTACCTCAGAGGTGCCTAGCGGTCTTGGGAATCGAACCTGGACTTTCCAATCACAGGGCGAATGCCTTAACCACTAGGCTACCGCTGCCCCTAGGCTACCGCTGAATTTGTTGTCCAAAATTCCTTAGGGTAGAGTAGAGTAAACTCATATGCACTCTGCAGGAGTTAATACTTGTGACTTGAAAGGGTATGGGCCTACCGGAGAACCTGTCCAGCAGAGAGTAGTCGTATGTGGGCTGACACGGGAAGAGGCAGGCCATTCTTCAGCCAGTTGAGTTGAGGAGAGGGGGAGCCACTAGCAACACACTCAATGTTCACTGAGCTGTCCAGCACTGCAATTAACTCCTCGGCTGCATCCCCATTACCCTGGATCTCCGGAGGAACTGAGGAAGGGCACATTGTTTAGTATATCTCACTTGGAATAGAACCAGATAGCATCCTTTCAAAGATCTTAAAGCCATCTTAAAGTATTATTTACTAACTTTTCATATGGTAAATGAGATAAGTCTTGGGTATTGTGAGTTGTAATTTACACTTACCATACACATTAAGATTAAAGACCTTGTCCTCCTCACCAGCCTTATTAGTGGCCAAACAAGTGTACTTCCCACTGTCTGACATGTGAGTAGCTGTTACTGTGAGCGTACTTCCATCAGGGCTGATTCTGCAGGTACAGAGACAGTCTACACACGTCATTCTGTGCTAAGGATGCTAATAAATATTAAGGATTGTACTCTTACAGCTTTAATAGAAGTCCTCTCAAAAGATATCTAGTCACAAGCAGTCAGTGATCAGATAATGGACGTTGATTAATTAGGCAGAGTAGGAGTGTCACATTGCTTTTCCTCTAGCACTACAGTACTTAGGACTTCAGAGTTCTACCTCATTAAACACAACTGATTCAATTCAGCACCTACTTAGCAAGCCTCAGCACATCACATGCAAAAATCACACGCACAGTAAATGCAAGAGAGCACCTGCCCAGCATAATTTGCATTAAAATGAATGAGGGATGCATGATTACCGCCAGTCTTCAAAGTGTAAATGTATGTTACGTGGACCATGTAAAGTTATAGTCAGTAAAAGAAAAGAACTCACATACACACACACACACACACACCTGATATTCTTAAGGGCAGTCTGGCTCAAAGGTTGCCCATCCTTCAACCACTGGATGGTAGGGGTGGGAGTCCCTTCAGCCCGGCACACAAGCTGAATGCTGTCGTTCAGCAGGACACCCACCTCGCCAGGCAGCTCTGAACCAACAATGCTGGGAGGTACTACCAGACAACCAAGAAGATAAATTACCAGCCAATTAATAAACATATTCTAAATAAAGTAGTATAAACCTTATCCAGAGGATAACAAAGTTTGGAAAATGTAATGTAAAAATGGAAGAAAAATAATTACGCATGGCAACAAAAGAAAAAAAAATCAAGAAAATGCACGATATAGGCATTTCATACAAAATGTCTCCAATTCAATTACTGGCCCAACAAATAAATAAACAAAAAAGCAAATAATTGGTTACTGATAATTGAACAGGCCTCACAAACTACATTCCATTCAGATATCTGAAGGTGCTCTTCTCTGATTGTGGTTATATTATACATTTTGATAACAGTGCTTACCCTGTATGGTGAGATGGTAGCTCTTGCGGGCTTTGCCCTCAATGTTAGATGCTAGGCAGGTGTAGGTTCCGCTGTCAGAGAGCTGGGAACGAGCAATCTGCAGCTTACTACCTCCTGACAGGATATGCATCTCTAAAGACTCAGAATTCTCTAAAACAAGTCCAGACAAGAACATTCAGAGCAGTCAAAAAAGTCAGTATACTCAGAATAATTCTCAAAGCATTAACTGCAATGTAAACTATGTGTCAAAAGGTGATGTTAAGTAAACTCAAGCAGTCTTGTATGTGACATACAGCAGCTGGTCTTCTACAAGGGGAAATGGTGTAAATTAGTATTCTTTTAACCAAGCAATAGGGGTGGGTATCAGAGTATGTGAGCGGAGCGGAATGGGAGCGGAGGTGTGGAGCGGCACAATTTTGCCTGGAGCTTGGAGCAGATTTTTTGAAAGTTGGAGCGACGCGATTTTCTCTCGCTCCGAGAACGCTCCACTACCGCTCCGGCCCATAATGCAACTGCTTTAGCTATAGCATGAACAAATTCACACTACTGTTCTACTTGGTATTTTTCTCAGAGTATTGTGTATTTGTTTTTCACTGAACGGACAGAGGTTCGATATAAAAATAAATAAATAAAATTACAGTGGAGCGTTAATTAGAGACATTTTTTTCATGGAGCGAACATGGAGCGAGGATTGAGTGAAGAGGGAGCAGGGAGGGAGCAAGGAGCGGAAAATGGTAAACCCAGAGCGGAGTGATCATTAAAAGCTCTGAGTGCGGAGCGGAAATTCTTGCCGCTCCACTCCACTCACATACTCCGGTGGGTATGGAGTTATTGCCTCTCACATTCACAGAGGGCCAAAACACTGACTCCTGCCAATAAAACAACTGAAGCAAGCATGTTGGGGATGGGAAAGTCAGAATGGTCATCCCACACTCACCAATTACTCTTCCATTCTTTAGCCAGGTAAGGCTAGGAGGCGGGATTCCTGAGGCATCACAGGCAAAGGTGACCGGGTTACTGATGATCTCCACTACATGCTCTTCTGCTAGGCCATCTATAGTTGGAGGCACTGCTCACACACAAACACACACATACAAACATATGGTTCAGACTTCACAAAAGTATTTCTCACAATTACCCTCCAATTTAGTTCTGCTCAACTCAAAATGTCTGTGGCAGTTTCTAACCATAAACGTTAAGATGGAAGTTCTTGTCCACCTGGCCTGCAACGTTTGTGGCCTTGCAGACATACTGGCCAGTATCAGACACCTGAAAAACAGAGAGAGGAGAATATGAGACTCCATTCAGTCTTATTGAAATGGTTATATTTACAACATTACACCAAACTGTAGTTCATCAGTCAGGTTGTGTTTAGCAGCTTAAATTGATGATGATTTATTATTTATAGTTTCACGCTGCAGTTATGAGTTACAAGGCTATTATAACTAACAAGTAATAGACTCGACCAGTGTTGCCAGTGCATAAATACTTCAGAAATAAATAAGTGCCCAAAAGACATACTTATGTGGATTCTGACACTGCCTAACATACTGTCACTGAAAAAAATGTATCCGCCCACTTTACAATAAAACTACCTTGTTTATGAACGGTTTAAAATGAACATTTAATCATTATTATGTACCTTAAACATAGGAATAAGCAGTTACAATATATGAATAAAAAGGAAAACATGATCTATCTAATAAAAAGGGGAAATCTGAGGAAGCTGATGGGTAAAACACTGGAGAAGACAAAGTAAGACCAAAAATGAGTTTTAACCGTATAGACAAAGGTATCTGGCAAGCTACAGGTCACTGTTACTGTTTCATTTTGTACGTATGACTGCTTGTTAATGATGCTCAATTTCTTATGTCCTAATTCATAGACACATTGTAAAATTTTTTATAAAGGTAATCTTCAAGCTTCAGGCTTCATAATGACTGCTGCTATGGTATTAGTATAATGATATATTACAGTATTAGCATAATGATATATTACGGTTTTAGTATAATGATATAATACAGTATTAGCATAATGATATATTACAGTTTCAGTATAATGATATATTAAAGTCTACTTGTTAGCTACAGTAGTCTCATATCTTCAGTGCAAAACTATAGAAGCAAACTTTGACCAACAAATTTTAATCTGAGTTTAATCTGATTGACAGCATTTGGGGACTGAGGATAAATTGTGTAAATTTGATTTATCAATTGAATTTTCTTCTAGACAAACACACATACACTCACCTCTGCTCCTTTAATTTCTAGTGTCTGTCCATCTGAGAGGATGCGAAGGTTGGTGGTCTCAGTGATAAGGCGTCCATTCTTGTACCAGCTAATTGTGGGAGGGGGCACAGCATTGGACTGGCACTCCAGAGTGACTGAATTCCCCACACGTACACTGACCACCACAGGAGTCTCTCCACCTCCATCCCTGATGCTGGGCGGTACTAAAGGGTATGGAAATTTACAAACAAATGTTACTGGCCAGGATCAATTTCAGCATTTCAGTTAGCTTGATTTGAATCTCATTTTACAGACATTATAAGAAACCGAGTACAGATTATTTTCTTAGGTTTCAGCAATCACTATTTTCCAGTTTCAAACACATCTACACTGACCGAACACTGTGAGGTAGATTAACTTTTGGGCCTCTCCTGCTGGATTAATGGCCACACAGCTGTACTTCCCGCCATCAGACATCTTAGCCTTCAGAATTTGAAGAGTACGGCCACCTGAAAGACAAAAACAAAGAATGTGAAGGCAAATGATAACACCCATGCATCATCTGTGTGCACATCTGTGTGTGTATGAGTGTATGTATTCGTATACCTGGTATGATAAGAGCGTTGCTGTTGGCTAGTACCGGTCTCCTGTCTTTGAACCAGCTTAACGTGGGAGGGGGGAAACCAGTGGCCTCACAGCTCAGCGAGATGAAATTGTTCACCACCACTGTCGCATTCTCCACAGTCACACCCAGAATAGAGGGTGGAACTACAGCACATAGCAACAAACAATCAAATGACAGAACTATCCATAACACTGACACAGAGTCAATTTAACATTGTTCTAATTTAACTAATGAATTACCTTGGAAATTTTAGTCATATCAAACTAAACAATCACCCTAAAAATACAAACAGCAACTTTGGCAGTGTTCCTTAAATCTGTTTGTCCAACGATAAAACATGCTGTGTGTCTGAGCTAATGTCTATTAAAACACTGAAAGGTCATTATTTGAGTTGCATACACTCTGCATATGCATACATTTCTTGTCAAGTTAGTGAAACAATTAAAAAAACTCACCATGTACATTGAGATTAAAATACTTCTCTGCACTTCCAGCCACATTTTCAGCCACACACACATAACGGCCCGTGTCAGTCACCAGAGCATTCAGAATCTTAAACACACAAGTAGACTCCAGTTAACATTTCAAATGCATTAAACTGGACAGAACACACAATATTCAGCATCACAATGTAAATGCAACCAAAAGCATAGCTTCAGTTTATAATTTGTTTGAAAAAATCTCAATGAACACAAATAACTTGAAAGTACATTCATGTTTTCAATTGCCAATATCACAGCAACAGTGGAAGTCAACACGCTTGGAGAACACTACCTGCAGTTATGCTAACAGAAGTCTGTATTGGCTGAAGATAGAATATCGTCTGTGGCATCGCCAGCGACCAAACTTGCCCAAATGATCAACAACTGGGCCTTTTTTAGCCTGACTTTTCCTCTATACTCTATCGGTTATGCTGCCTTGAAGTCACTGATCTGAAATGAATGTATCTAATATGATGACCATAAACTGTGTAACGAGTGAGGCTTAATGCAAATGAGATGTATGTGAGAGAACCATTTAATAGAAAAAACAGAAAACAAAAACTAAAACATGAATGTGGAGTACTAGGTTAAACAAAAACAAGCCAAACAATATGGGCAGATTAACAAAGATCAATAGGAAAGGCAAGACTTAAACATGAGAGACTAGAAAATTAAACAAAGAAAAGCACAATAACAGGGTATTTACCAGAAGAATTACAGGAACCAAGTCACAAGAGAGAATACAGGGTGATATACAAACAATCCACAAACACAGACTGAAACACAGGGGATTTTTATACTAACTAGAGAAATAAAGAACACCTGGGCAGGGAAGGAGACAGGTGAGCACAATAACAAGGGGGCTGGGCTAAGACCAAAACAAAAACAAACTCACACTGATACACAGACAGACAAACAAAAGCATGTGGAGTATGTAAACAACCACACAAGAAAACGGGAAAAAAGAAATAAGGAAAATGCAAGAACTGCAAATACACATGAAACCGATACAAACCGATTAAACTGATTACTACAGAAAGATGTTTTGTGCATCTCACCTGCAGTGTCCTGCCATTGGAAAGCAGTGTGTGTGTCCTGTCTGGGCGGAGAAGCTGGTTGTCCTTGAGCCAGCTGATTTTAGGAGCGGGGCTTCCATCCGCATGGCACTCCAGTAATGTGGTCTTATTCACCAACACTACCACCTCATCAGGAACGTCTTTATCAGCTCCACGGATAGAGGGGGGCACTGCTCACACAAGTAAACAGACAACACTCCAGATTCACTTAATGATAAACACATGCCTTGTACTTCTACTCACTGTTCACTTTATGAGCATTCTCAACAGTGTTTATAAAACTGGCATGATGGTGTTACAAGGTTGTCAGCAGTGTCAGTGCTAGGTTGAGAAAGGAACCAGACATGAGTGGTTCTGTGGTCAGAAACTAATTAGTTGCAGGGTTTTAGAGAACTGCAACAAAGTGTTTATCAATAGATGCACTCTAACTATATACACCAGCACGGTGAGCTCACAAGGTAATCTCTACTCCAACCAGCCACAAATGAGTGCCGCAAGGTTTTTTGGCTGTACTTACATAACACTCTGACATCATATTGAATTGAGTCTTCTCCAGCCTCATTGACAGCCACACATGTGTACCTCCCAGAATCCTCAACCTGAGCTCGGGGAATCTGAAGCACTCTCCCACCTGCAGGAAGGACAGAAAAAAATTCTATATAAACACAAACTCACCTCAGTGCATCATTAAAAACACTTCCAATCCTCATCCATTCAAAAGGATTGCATATTTTCAGAAATGTATCAAACTATTGCACTAAAAGATGAGCAAGGAGCAAATAAGCATACATTAAGTAATACAATAACCCCCCGCTTATTCACAGATTTTTCCTTAGAGCTTAACTAATAATTGTTTGTGGAAACTCATGCAAATTGGTGGAAGCCACAGATATCTTCTGAATTTAGTTTTTGCTTTTTTCAAAGCAATTTATCATTTTTCATACATTTTAGTGTTAAATTATTAGGAACAATATAATTCACTAATTTTGCAACATAAATATAAAATTCAGCTACATTTTCATATAAAGTATAATTGTATACATTTTTTGGTACCGTCCAGAGGGCACAAAGAAAATACGTCTTGGGATGATTTAAATACCATGATGCTCAGAGACAGGAGCTTTGAAAGTAGCCAATCCGAAAATGTTATTCTTTTCTCCTTGTTGATGATTAGCTGCTGCCCTATGATGCAGCTGCAGTCCAGCATCTCCACATCAGAACATCGCACATTCTCGTTTTTCCACACTGGCTTTACTGTATATTACTTTGTGTGTACAAACAGAATAAACTCACCAGGTAAGATGAGGACTCGGTCATTGGAGGTGAGTGGCCGTCCATCTTTGTGCCACGTGAGTGTAGGAGGGGGGACAGCATTGGTCTCACAATAGAGAGAGATGGGGTTATTCAAAATCACGTCTTTCACCTCCCCAGAAGAGCCAGAACCAGAGTTTCCATTTCCCCGGAAACTAGGGGGAACTGAGAAGGAAAGCACTTATTACAATGACTGGACAACTTACATTGAAAAAAAAAACTGACAATGGACATTAGAGTTAGAGCTCAAATTATCCAGTGTTAATTTAATTTCCTTGGCTGGAGATGAAATATTTGTGCCTATGTAGTAGATACACTGAGAACAACCAACCACTAGAGGGAACCATAAACCAATTAACTATGATGCTGAAGAATCCTTAAGCATATTTTACACCATCTAAAACATTCTCTGCTGTGTTATGGTAATACACCAAATTTAAGGAGTTTAAATAGTCGTTTAAATTTTACTGAATTATATTGTGTTAGTTTGTCTAAGCTAAAGCTTTTAAGCAGGTTTCAGGATATGTGGCCTGAGGACAGGAGGCTGAGTTGTGTGGGACCTTGTTCACCTTGTATATTTACATCAAAGTCCTTCTCATCCTCCCCAGCAATGTTGGTTGCGACACAGGTGTATCGGCCTGTATCAGACACCTGAGCCTGCTTTATCTGAACTATGCGACCGTTAGTTGTTATTGTAACGCGGCCATCTGTCTTCAAGATCTAGAGAGACAAAGAGTGAGGGATAAAGAGATAGTGAGTAAAGTCAATAAGATGCAAACTGGAACTATAATATACTGAGTTTCTGTCTTGAATAATAAGATGAATGTAATGTTTTCCATGATATTTCAATTAATTAAACGTTTGTTCACATTTTGAAATAACCAAAAGATCAAATGTCTTACATTTTAATTAAAAGGCAACACAGTATGGATAGTTTTAAAAAGATCAAAGAGACAGAACATAATCAAAAGATGTTTTTCTAAACAGCATTTTTAATGACATATGTCACAGTCTTTTTTCATATATATCTTTCAAACATATTTGGTTTCAGATCTTATTATTATTGTTATGAGTCTCTAACCTGTCCATCCTTGTACCATTGCAGAGTAGGGGTTGGGATGGCCTGGGCCTCACACTCTAGTGTCAGGGTGTTGTTGACTTTGATCTTGACCTCCTTAGGGGCAAATCCTTCTCCTAGAATATCCTTGCTGATAACAGGGGGAACTGTAGGGGAAAACACGTGTACCCACAAGCACAGAAGCACACAAAACAGACAAACATGCAAACACACAGTGTCATCCATACTGTCATAAAGGCAGGAGCCTGGCCCAAATTACGAGGTCTGAACTCTCACACACTCACTATAAACTTTGACCTCGTAGTTCTTCAGGGTCTCTCCAGCTTCATTTGTTGCTATACATGTGTATCTGCCAGCATCTTCTTCCTGTGCATTCAGTATCTGCAGTGTGCGGCCTCCTGAGTGGAGGGGATGCAAGGGACAATGTGATTAACAAATTCATTGCAAAGTGAATGTATAACAGTATGTAAAAATGTGAACACCTCTGGTGTTAGTTAACATTAAGTTAACATTCTCTACAGGGAACAAACTCAAATGGAACATTTTACTGCCAATTATATACATTTAGTTGCTGACTTTAACATATTGCAGAATTGGGCAGAAAATCATGAAAAATACAGAAACTGTATCCTCTGTAGAGGGTATATGCACTTCAAAAAAATCAACAAAAGTCATAGTTAGACCGGGGCACATCAATGTTTCCACATACTGTATAACAAAACTGTCTTAACAACTAAAGCATGATGGTAGGCAGGAAGAAGTTGTGGTACAGGAGACTAACCTGGCAATACTCTGACGTTCCGACTGGACTCAAACGGTGTTCCATCTTTGAGCCAGGTAATGATGGCAGGGGGGTAGGACTGTGCTTCACACACCAGAGATGTAGGGCTGTTAAGAGTCACAGTTACCTCCTCAGAGGAGCCTTCAGGTCCCGAGCCAGCAATTGTGGGAGAAACTTGGGGACAAAGACAGACTTCAGTATTTGAGATTTGTGAACACACACACGAGAGCACCAGACCAACACTACACTATAGAGCAACCAAGACACGAATAAATTCTACTTGAGTCTTGTTCAGTTGAGTCACTTAGCTCCAACACAAGCAACACCTACAACATTTGCTTCTTTTGTTTTATGCTGAAACTAGGAGGCTAAAAAATACTTATAACAAATGTTTATATTAATAAATACTTACAACCCACCATTTACCATTGTGCATATTGTATGCCTACATTTGTTAGATCTAGATATTTCATTTAATCTAGATATTCTCAGCCTTTATTTCTGATGTAAAGAAATTACTTTTTTATTGATATAATGACATAAGACTATTATATGCAGACATACTAAAACCCTAAATACACACACAGACATACCAAGAACATTAAGGTTGAAATGTGTGCTCCGGTCTCCAGCGCTGTTGGATGCCAGGCAGCTGTACCGGCCTGTGTCGGTCACCTGGGTGTCGCTGATATGCAGGAAGCGCCCGTGTGACATTACCTGCAGCCGCATCTCATCCACCACGGGTTGGCCGTCCTTCAGCCATGTTATCTCCGGCACTGGGTTCCCTACAAGATCAGAGGTCAGTGTAGATATAACATGAAAGAAAACTGTTCAGGTATTTGTATCTGTTTAGTGTATTTGGTCAGCATGGATCACATACCAGTGACCTCACAGGTCAGGGTGACATTCTGTCCCTCCTTCACTCTCATGTCCTGCAATCCGCCTTCATTTACAATTCTAGGGGGAACTAATCACAAATAGACCGGTCAGGTTAGTGAAAACACTAAAAGCTCATGATAAAAGGACAACTAGAAACGGTCCTGAATTACTTTACATTAAACATTTACATACTTATATAGGTTTTACAGACCAACTGGCAATGTTAACTGAATAGTATATTAAATTTGCCAATAGGCATCCAGTAACATTACCCAATACATCCAGGTCAAAGTTCTTTCTGTCCTCTCCAGCTGCATTTGATACAACACAGGTGTACCTCCCAGCATCCTCCACTGAGGCGTGCATCAAACGCAGGCTTCGCCCACCTAAGAAAAGCACAACGAAATCCAAACAGTCAGATTTTGCACATTGAAACTGTTTAAAATGGCCAGCTTATTTGGGGTGGAAGTTAATTCAAGTCAATTTAACTACATTTTTATTTATGTAGCGCATTTTACAACCAAGTTGTCACAAAGCAGCTTTACAGAGTCCGGGTCGATAGAGGCGAGGAAAAACTCCCTCAGCTGGAGGAAGAAACGTTGGGAGGATGTTATGCTATTGGTAATTATATGGTAATTATGTTACAACCAGCAAAAATGTAAGCTATATTGTAAGGTTCAACAATGTTCACATACAACAGAATAGGAACATGCAATCCCCCCATCCCCCCTTGAGACCCACAGTGGGATAGACAAGTAAAAAATCTCACAAATTATCAAACAGCCTGAGTAAAATGATAAAATCCCTGAATAGTTAGCATGAATACATAGCATATATGTGGCAGCTGGTAGTCTAGTGGTTAGGGCATTCGCCCTGCGACCAAAAAGTCCGGGTTTGATTCCTAAGTCCGCTAGGCACCGCTGAGGTACCCTAAGCAAGGTACCGTCAACACGCACTGTTCCTCGGGCACCGTGTTCCTGGCTGCCCGCTGCTTCACTTGGTGAATGGGTTAAATGTAGAGGTTGAATTCCGTGCTGTTCACACTGTGTGCTGTGGTGTGTTCACATATGACAAGTGGTCACTTTCACTTCCATATATACACATGCTAATCCCAGGACTGGTAGTGACAACACTGAGGTACCCTTGAGCAAGGTCTCGTTCCCACATACTGCTCCACTGCTTCACTTGGTGAATGGGTTATTCATTGATTCATTTTCTGTAACCCGGTACCTGGAGCATATCCCGGGGTCTACGGGCATGAAGCAGCCCCCCACAGGACACACATACCTATGGATTCGAACCCCCAACCCTGGAGGCGTGAGGCAACAGCGCTACCCACTACGGCACTGTGGGATCATGAATGGGTTAAATAAACATTTAATAACATTGTTATGGGGCAACCAATTATCTGAACATTTTTGACATTAAGGCTTCACAGGAGTGACAGTGGGAGTGGGACAAGGAACGATTAAGTTGCAGGCAGAAGCAGGACAAATAACTTCAGTTGTCTGAGGGAGAAAGGACTAAAAATGTATCCTGCATAGACCTCCCCTTCAAAGCTGAATCTAGAACTGTATTCACTGAAATAACTCTGCAGATGTTAACCGTTTGTCTACCTAATTCTTTGGCGCAATATCAGGCCAGAGTCTTTTCCTTCAACATCAATAGTCAGTATTCAGCAGCATCAGAATGAGAAGCCGGTCTAATGGCATTTTCGTATCAGTGATAATTACTAAATGTTGAATCTAGCCTTGAAATTTGACTCTTGGCAGTAAAAGCAAATAACTAACCTGTACCTCAGGAAGTCACTCACAAGGTTGCAGTGTATCTCTGCAGAAAATACACCCCATAAACATCCACATTGTTTCATGGGAATTGGGAGCGCTTGTCCAGACAGCTGTTTAAACAAGTGACTCGACTCACCCACACAAATCACTCTCACTTTCATTCCTCTAATTTCACAATGTTTTCAAAGGAATACTTATCAGGAGAAGATGGGAAAACACTCCATACTCCATCACACACAGACACACACACTAGTGTAAAATGTGCAGTGTTGGGCACATTGCTTTAAAAAAGTAGTTAGTTATAGTTACTAGTTACTTCTTCCAAAAAGTAACTGAGTTAG
>JBBPCW010000154.1:13489799-13504083 GCA_037974425.1 Phenacogrammus interruptus
TCAGGTGTGCCTCCTGATTGGTTGGAACGAAAACCTGCACCCACAGCGGCCCTTTCTGGACAGGTTTGAGACTCCTGATCTACCTGTTATTCGCATCACTGTAACAAAAACTTTTTTTATTGTTCAAAGAAAATTCTAATTCACACAAATGTCCTCTTACTCCAAATGGAGTCGATCCATAAAGACATGTTTGGAGTCCAAATTTAGCTTTTGGAGGCTAAAGTTGCTTACAAGTCAAGTCACTTAAATCTTTGCTGCAAATACATTCCTAAATCTTCTCTCAACCAAAGGTAGAATAGACTTATGAATTATGTGCTTAGTATGAGTTTAAAATGAACACAATTTTTATTCATTACTGAGCAATGGACAAACCACCAAACCAAAACAAGGGGAGGACGATTGGGACGATCGATTTATGATCGGAGCAAGATACAAACCCGCAAGGAATGTGTTAGGCGTGTATCAACCAACTGAGCCTCCATGTTGATGTAAAGCAGGCTCATGGGAAGTGTATTCAGAAGCCCAAAAATCGGTCAGACTAAAAGGTTATGAGCTAACATAACACAAAAGGAGGAGCTTGAGAGAGAAAACAAGATGAGAATACTGTTTTTATTAATTATTAATGTTTAGAGAGAGAAAGAAAAGCTGAGGCCACACAGTCAAGTGCTAGTAAATATACTCAGTTTAGGCCTTGGAAATCTAGAATAGGAAACAGTAGACAAAAGACTTGGCGAGCACACTCTGCAGGCTTTATCCGATTTACCAGCTTTGTCTTCTGTCAAAAACAAGGACTCAAAAGGGTGGAGCAAACGTGCACTTCCCTTAAGTAGAAGGTAGCAGAGGTGGAGCGACCCTGTGCCTCATTCTGCCAGTCCAACAGCTAGCCTAGTCCTTGGCTGGACCTTTGCATGCAGCCTTTTTATACAACAGGGTTATGTTATGTTATGATGTTCTAAACCATACTCACAAGCCTCTAGCACATTAATTAAAACATGCATGCATTTTGAGAGGGTTGAAAGAAGCGCTAGTCTTTTGACTTGTAATGTTAAAAGCCATGTTAGCCTTAAAGCACCAGTGCTAACGAGAACATGCAACTACATTTGGGAAACCAATCCTGGTGCATTATTAGATATATTTCTAAGCATTAAGCATTTATTTGCATGATATACACCAAATGATAATTTCTTACTTTTGAGGGTAGTACAAAAGGTCATTATTCCTAAAATAATCACAGATCACAATTAGGTATAAGGCTGTATTAGGCTGCTATATCCATCTGAATGAAAAAGTCTAAAAGCCTGTGGCATGATTAGAGATTTCCTAGCAGCACTTTTTACAGTGCACACTTCATCCTGAGAATGATTCTCATAAAGGCTGTTTTATGAGGGACGTTGGCTTTTATGACTGCTCTCTTGGATCTCAGACCCTGTCATCAGCGTGAACTTGGTCATGAAGGGCTTAGCTTGGTATAAGCCTGTGTTTATTTCTCATTAGGTCTTATTCCACTTTATCCCTGCACACAACTTCATGCTAGGCTCCTGAGACACATGAAAATGGTGGGAATATATGTGAAATTTAAAGTGTGCTTTGGAAAGTGGGACAACGGCAGTTAAATTCAAAGCCAAAAGCGTTGTATTACTGATCCTTTTCCATTACTGAAAAGGGCGTTTCAGAAGCTGACCAAGTGGAGCAAGTAAATGGATGAAGATTACAAACCGGCACTCCATCTTTGTACCAGGTGATGACTGGTGGAGGTGTACCAGTGACATCACACACCAGACTGGTGGGCTGGTTTAATACCACAGAGACATTGGATAGCATGCTGCCATCTTGCACATCAGGGGGCACTGAGGAAGACGAAAGGAAAGATGTTACAATTCTAAAAACTGCATTCACTTGATTTTGATAGGCATCACTATTTTGGGATGCTAGGATGAACAGAAAGACTAATTCATTGTAATATTTGGTGATGTTTTTTTTTTTTTAACAAAAAATACGTGTTATTCTCCCTTAGGCACATGCAACTAAATAACATTGATAATTAACTGATTAGGATAACATTATTTAAACTCTCCTGATCTGGTCCAGCAGAGAACACAATCCGTGTCCATATGGTCTTTTTAAGAGGAGTTGTATTTGTAGAAAATATTTTATTAACGCTTCTATCTTCGTCACTGAACTTTTATTTTCTGTTTTATCTCGAGCTTGGTCACAACTCACTGTGCATTTTAAACCCTGCACCTTGCAAGGATGCCATTAGTGGATTTGGCTGTAAGCAGTTTGCTTCATAGGCTGTAGTTTTAGTAAAATAAAATTGAGCACATATTTCAGCCACTTTGGCTGTGCTTGTCCATACACGTGTCTCCTAGCTGCATCTCAAGTCAAGTCAAGTAGATTTTATTGTTATTTCTACCATATACACAGTACATAGTAAGAATGAAACAACATTCCTACAGGACCATGGTGCAACACAAGAGCAGAACAGAACAGAACACCCTTTTTGCTACCCTTCCAGTGTACATGTCTCCCCTTCCACTGCACTTTCTAAAATAGTTATATCCACTGCAGCAGTCAAAGGTAATTTCTCTTTAACCTACCGTTAACTTTGAGTTGGTATTTCTTCTCTGTACTGCCAGCGTCGTTGACAGCTGTGCAGGTATATTCTCCATTATCCAACGGCGACACTGAGGCAAGGATGAGAAGTGTTCCATCCTCGAGGATGGACACTCCTGGTTCATTGCCTGTCAATTCCTGACCATTCCTAAACCACTTTATCACTGGCTGGGGCAAACCTGCATGCAGAGAAAGACAAAAAAATGGGATATGTCACACTGGTGACCTTCAGCTTTGTGTGCTATCGACTGGGCTGCATAAGGCTGGCTTACCTTTGGCAGGGCAGGGAAAGGCAATGCGCTGGTTGGCCACTCTCTCCTGTAGAGGGCTGTTAAAGGGTGGTTCAGACACCTCCACCACAGGAGGAACTGAGGAGTCCGTGAGCAGTGTAGAGAAGGATGCAGCAATGACAAGAGAGCATGTTTTTCAGATGATGGCTTCAGATTTACATAAAACTGCAAAATCATTTACACTTTAACAACACACAGAAATCAGGCAGTCACATTCTTTGGGGATCAGTGGAAGTACACACTGTACTAACTGTTGATTTTAACAGCACCAGCAATGGTTACTCTTGCTGCCTCACCTTGCACCTGCAGCTGAATGCTGGCCTCGTCTTGTCCAGCGATGTTACTGGCCATGCAGGCATACACTCCCTCGTCAGGCAGTGCCACCTTCCGGACAGTCAGTGTTCCATCGGTGGACAATCTGTAATGAGCCCCATCCGGCACTAAGGCAGTGCTGTCCTTCAGCCAGCTAACAGTGGGCTGGGGAATCCCCTGAGCCACACAGGGTAAATCTATTGAATGTTCCACTTGAACCTTCATCACACGAGGACCAGCTAAGATACTGGGAGGCACTGAGGAGATCATCCAAAAAAAAAGGCACAATCTGAGACAAGGTCTAAGTAATCCAATCTGTAAAGGGCTAGAGATTAAGGCTATAAGAAATATGTCAAGTTAGGACAGTAACAGCAAACACCCAACAAGAAATTTGAAAAGAGAATTCCAATGCAATCATTAGGATGTAAAAGTAATCCAGAGTGGTTTGACGTGAAACTGTGAAAGCTACTAATTAGGCTTTGCAGTGATGAAAAGTACCAGGCAGTGTGAAGTCTAATACACATATTTTATTTACTATTCAAAACCCCCAGCACATCTGACGTTTATATGTAATGCTGATGATTAGATAAATCAAGTTTTTCTGGCGAGAAATTTGCCTTAAAATGTTCTGCGTGTTCTCTTGGGTTTCCACAACATAACATCCTTGTATTACTGATGCTAATGAAATATTATGATAACTTAAATGCCTTAAATCATGTGGATTCCACTGACCACTGAGGAAATATTTTTTTCTTGCATTTGATTTCTTTTCCTGAGGTTCCCTTATGATATCTGTGTTGTTTTATAATCCCACAACAGTAATAATATCTTTTTATGTGGCAATTTTCTTTTAGTTAACCTCCAACTTCCCTTACTGTTTTTGTTATTGTGCTTTTAGGACTGATACATGTAAAGATAAAAAAGCAGTACAGACTGGGAGACTCCTTAAAACTTCAGTGTGAATGGCTAATGCAGGCAGAATTGGTAAAAGGGAGCGAACTGTACATTTTGACTTTAATAATGTTTATATTTCAGTTTTCCAAGACATGGGCTCTTTAACAAATACGCTTTACAATGTAAATACATATTTGTTTGTTCAAAGTAATATGTATAATCAGCCATCACAGTGAGATGTTCCACAGAGACAGTAATCTCTGTTTTCATCTCTGTTTTCAAATGATCAAGGCTTTTTCCCCTGAATCACTGTAATCTCCCATTCAAATGACCCAGGCTTAATTAAGGTGATGGTAGATGAAAAACATTCCCAACTATACTCTCAGACTCCACAAGAACATTATTTTATTTAATGTGGCAAGACAGCATCTCCCCCAATGCCAGTGCTCACATGTGCAGGGCCTGCATGTATTTATATTTTGAGGCTATTTGTTCACATGTTCCCAGTAATTCAAGACACGCTCACAGGGTCAGTACCCGCCCCCTTGGCAAAGACCATTCATTTAAATTTTGTCTTTCGTTTCAAATGAAAAAGCATTTACAGCTGCTATAGTCATTCGAAGAAGGTAGTTCTCCAGCAAGGAGAGTTCTAAAGCAATATAAGCAACCAAGAAAGGTACCTGAAAAGAATCAGGTCCCCATGTGGAACTAAGACTGTGTCAGTGTTGTAAATTATACTTATCCAAGCTCAACAGTGTCTGATCCTGACTGGCAGTTTTGCAGGCAGCATTAGCTTGCCAATACCTGTTGCTGACACAGCAGAATCAGGTTCTGTTCTATTGGAAAGCGTGGCCTAAGCTTTGGTTGAGCCTTTGGTCAGACGTTCCCATAGAAGCCGAGATACCATGCAGGCAGTATGTATGAAACACTACAGTGTACACTCAACTGTTGCTCATATGGCTTCTAAATCTCCATCAGGGGGCAAGGGACAACAGATTAAAATCTTCTGTTGCTCAAAAACTTATCTGCAAACAATCATTGAGGGAGGGAAGACAAAAAAAAAAACTCAGAAACTAAAACTGTCTCAAAAGATTTCTCCCACTACAAATCACTCTTTTGAATGGGGTTACCTCATCCCAGTGTTCTTGCAGACGTGGTTTCTCGGACTCAGTGCCGCTGTGTAATCAGATTTCAGATTTCAAAGCAGAATGGCTGGGACTGTGACATACAGCTGTTTGCACAGACTGATCTAAGCCCATCTGCAAAGGGCACGCTGACAGGCGAATGTCTCAGGGGTTAGCGGATTAGTGTGTAAAGACATGGCTGTTTGTACATGCCACCATCGCTAGAGCTTGATGCTAAATTGGCCTTTAAATCCCAAGTTGTTGAAATTGTGCCACAGCTGTTTGTATGAACAAGGTTGTACAATTTGTTCATTTCGGTCTTGTGCACAAAGACATGTTAGCAAACAGATTACGTGTGTAACGTTTATAGAGTAAACAGAATACACCACTCCTATAAGATTTGGATAAGGGTGTTTGAAGAAAAATGCATAATTAATAAAGCTATTAAGAAAATGTAAGAATGATGCATCTACGGAGACTCCATTGAAACTAAAGATTCTTTCACGTAAGAGCTTTTCACATTCTCTGGATCAGAGGTCTTTTGCCTTGAAATTTCACTTTGTTTGACTGAAAGTGAAAGGTGTTTTCTAGCATGGAAGCCCTCCAGAGTGCCGATCTTTGGTCTTCCAGAAAACAATGGTCTTAAATTCACTTCAGGCAAATCCTCAGAATGCCCAGAGCTTGTTTGAAAGGTATCTGTTATTGATGCACATTACTCTCTAGTACTGTATTGGCAGGAAAAGAAATGGAAAGGAACCAAAAAGAAACCAAAGGAACATAACAGTAATAAAATCATGATCCTATTATGAACGGCCATACCGTTATTAAAACAGTAAAGGGAATAACCTATAATTTATAATCTTGCAAAATTGCACAGACAAATATGAAGTTCGCAAACTGATCCACAGAAGAATGTATCCGGTGTAACAAAAGAGGCAAAGAGCCACAAAAGTGTCCACCCTGTAAGTGTCCGCCCTGTGTGCGGAATCAAGTGTTCAGGACAAATGTGAAAATGTCAAAGATGCATGGTCTTAGAGACTACCTTCCTCTCAGAAGCATGACAATGTATATGGCATACTACAGAGATGAAGTTTAGATGGTTTTGAAAACAATAAGCTGCTTTGTCTGCGGATGGGACCCAAGATAAATGAGGCAGCTGTGGGTCTTACCAAGGACACTGAGGCTGACAGCCTGGCTGAAGTTGCCAGCGATGTTGGTGGCCACACACAGGTACGTGCCGCTGTCTGTCACACGCACCTCTGTGATCTTCATGGAGCCGGAGGGCAGCTGAGTGTGTCTATCAGACAGAAAGGGGAGCCGTAAGAGTGCAGGAAAATTGAGGCAAATGTCAACCACAGCAGAACATGGAATTTTAGATGCATGCACAGCGAGACACACGCTGCTCTAATACATTACCCACAAAACCACAACAAGCGCCAATGGAGTACACTGACAAGGTTGTAAAATTACACCTCTCTGCTCCTTCAGAGTGAGTTGAGAGAGAGTGAGTTTGATTGCTGTGTAATTTAAAACCAACCACAATAAGCCTTAAGCCTGCAGTCAGGTCTAAACAGCACAGAGTTATCCCTATTTGTCTGTGGATTAGAAGTTGTCTAAAAGAAACCACAATTTGCACACACTAAAAGCAACAGGCCATCATTAAACAGTCTATCAATTAATCAAAGTCGTAAATCTCAAAGCCTGAAAACATAGAGCGTGTGCTCTTTACAGATTTGGAGATAAGTAGCTTTCCATAATGTTTATACTAAAACAAATATGTTTTTCAGTCCTATGGTATCCTCTGTTTTTGCATTTTATATCTATTGGCTCCAGGTCCTTATCCAAATTGTAAGACCAGCAGAACATATATCTGTTTCGTAAATGACTGTTTAGTTTGAATTGATCAGTTCATGTATTTATTTTCATTGAGCCAACTTAATGGTTCTGTCAATTACATCAAGGTGCCCAGGAATTTTGTTTGAAGATCTGTAAGCAAAATAAGAGAAATCATGCAAATATGTTTTTCTTACCATAATAATAATAATTACTTAATACCTAATAATTACTATTATGTGTAAATTTTTATCTTTGAATGCTACTAATGTGGAAACAATGCCATGCTCCATCTCTTATTGTGAGGTCAATACCCACCAGCATTTATTAGCCAAAATATTTCTAATGTGTGGTTTTATAGCTTGGAATATACAACAGATACAGATCAATACAAACACGCCAGACACTCTGATTAATCTAAAACTACATTAACAAAGCACTGGCCTAGTGGTTAGGGGGTTGCCACTGCAATCAGCAGCTTGTGGGCTTAAATCCCAACTGCTAGTGTCATCACTGATGTACCTTTGAGCAAGGTACTGTCCCCACACACTGCTCCCTGAGGGCCCCTCATTGGTGGCAGCCCCCTGCTTCACATGGTGAATGTGTTAAATGCAGAGAAAGAAGTTCACACTGTGTGGTGTGTTTACATATGACTATAAGGGGCCACTTTACTTTACATAATGGAAAAGTAATACTAAAAAGGAAGCATGACATGCCTGAGCATTTGTCCGATAGTGTATGTGTAGGTATGCACCTGGGCGAATAAGGGGAGATGAGCTGCTTGTCTTTGGACCAGGTGATAATTGGGGGTGGAATGCTCTGCACTTCACAGGGCAGTGTGACATCATCGCCCAGCCGTACAGACATCTCTATGGGCTCTCGTGGTCCAGCCTGGTCCCCGACTCCACCACCACTCAGTCTTGGTCTCACTGAACACAAGTGCATGTAAACATGATGAAAGACTGGAAAATAACTGTCATCTGAAACCAAAAAAAATATACAAAGGGCACCCCCACCTCAACAAAAAAAACATGTGTACAACATACTTCGGGAAACTGCACACATGCCTATAGAATAATATTCGGAACCGAGGACAAGAGACCCATTTCAAGGAACACAGAAATCAGGACTGAAAACGGCACACATGGAGAACAGATGGGGGTGTGGAGAGAGAGAGGGAGAGAGAGAGAGAGAAACAAAATGACAAAGACAAAGAGAGAAAGAGTAAAAAAAAGACACAGATTCAAACTAGGAGTAAAAAATGGTAAAAAAAGAGTGAAAAAACTAAGAAGTAAATAAAGTAGAAAGAGACAAAGACAAAGTAGAAAGAGACAGAGCGAGAGGGAAGATGAAAGGTCAGAGAGACAGACAGAGGTACAGAGAAAGAAAGCAAAAGAAAAGAGATGTCGAGTAGTTGTTTATTGTTATTTCAACCATATACACAGTACACAGCTAAACGAAACAAGACAGCATACAGTGCAGTTGACAGTACTAGTGTGAGTGAATATAGTTTTATGATATACTAAGAGAGAGAGACAGAGAGAGACAGAGATAGAGAGAGAGATTAGATTGGACTCTGACCATAGACCGTGAGTTGGACCTTTCTGGAGCTGTATCCTGCTGCATTAGTGGCTGTACACACAAACTCTCCGGACTCCTCCCCACTGGGAGAAGCAATGTGCAGACTACCGTCTTCATCCAGGGAGAACAGCCCACCTCTCAGATCCAGCAGCTCCCCGCGCTGTGACAACACACACACACACACACACACACACACACAAATACACATGGGTTCCAACAACATTTGGACGCTAATGCTGCAGCTCAGTACAACACAAAACCTGACCCAAATTTATTCTCCATATTTTGGACCCATTTAGGACTACACCATATCCACTTTGCTTGAGGTATTAAAAGTAAGGCTGCCAGTGAAGGAAACAGAGGAAAATAAAACCTTCCCTTCATACATTTATTCTAACAGCAGAGAAGAGACTGCATGTCTAATGGATTTACTGACCTGTCAGGTTTAGTACCAGTTCTGAGTGTGGCACTAATATTCACTTTTCACAAATGGTCCTGAGTGCTGATTCACTGGATTAGATGCATTAGATTAGGTGACAGATATCTAGGTATTCCACATATTCATGTTCAAGGTCAACTCATTCACCTCATAACTAAACTGCACTGACAGTAGCCTTATCAGGTTTACACACGACCTGTTATTAACACATCTGTGCCATGAAAGGCATGCAGGTACACATTTGAAACGTTATGTTAGTGAAATGAGACATAAAAAAATCTAGACAGCTCTCAATATGGTCACATAATCAGATATAGAATGTGTCTCCAGTCTATATGAAAGTGGCTCAAATCTGACTTTCGTAATCATATAGTTCTGAAAATTAGCACGCAAAAATACAACATCTGAATGTAGCCCCAGCGGTTGGCATCGCAAAATGTTCCAGTGACACTCATTCTACATAGTTTACTATCAGTACTGACGCCTACATCAGCACTTCTTCAGGAAACTTTATGATGCCCACAGCAGGTCCGTGGCTTGTACTTGTTACATTATGAGTGGAGAAATCAGTTTCATAGGTTTCCCAGGGCTCTCAGATGAGCATTGGTTACATCACTGCCTGGATACAAAGGTTTAACTCAATCAAAACTCAGGGACTGCTGCGGCGTTTACAGAGAGTCAGATTTCACACGCCTCTGTTGCCCCGTTCCCTTTAACTCCTCTACCTTTACGAGTTGGACCAAGCACTCACAAAGGCTGTGGAGGAGCCAGAAACTCACACAGACACACACAAACACACACACACATAGAGACACACACACCAGCATACCCCTTGCGGACTTGGATTCACCCATGTTGCTCTTGAAAGACCACTGAGATATAAATAAATTATGAGGCACATGTGTCCAGATGTGGCTTTAGCAGACCTCTCCAGCACTGCTTTCTGGGATAAACCCAAGCTTAGAGTGCCAAGCCACAGAATACATGAACTGGAAGACAAGCGCAATCAAAAATACATGGAAATAAAATGGCTCTGGAAATTAAATAGTTCACACCTAAATCAAAGGCAACATGCCTTGTGTGGAGGTACAAAGACAGCACAGATGGGCAGCGCATGTGCTGTACTTGCCCCATTTACATTAAAGGACGTCGTCTATTTGGTCTAACACACCTCATTCCCTAAGTTTGTCTGCTGTGAAGATTTGCAGTTAAATATACTGCAGAGACTGCAACTGTTGGCTGACATTCACATGGTTAAGGTGTCTGAAAGGGAGTCAAAGGGAGCAACTATGTATAACAGCGACTGTAGTTTAAAACTGCAGCATTATAAAACACAAAATAAATAGTTAATCATCTCAGTATCCATATTTGAGTGAACCTGAAACTAAACATTGGCTTGGCTATTGATGCATAAGAATGATCATAGCATGCATCAAATGCTGAAATGAAATGTATGTTCAAGTTGGTGCAGGTTCATTTTTATAAAAACATAGAAATGTATAAAATGTATTTAGTGCTTTACTTTATTACTGTCATCAGAGCACCTACAGAGCTATCATGCATCCATGTTTAATAATATTTTTTTCTCACTAATAAAACACTTTTTACATATTATACCATTGTTACTTTCACTGGCATTTAAAAATCAGGATATGCTCTGTGTGTAGTTTTCTCATGTGGCTATTTTTTGCTGCTCCTTGTTTGCCGTCTCTAGCAGCGAAACGTCAAAGCAAATTTAATGAGCTCAATTAGCCATTCAGCTGACTAGAGTCAGTGGTGTCATGCAATGGGTGATTGTGGCCACTGACACCAACCATTAGTCTGATGGTGTCTAACAGTCAGTAGTTTGCTTGGTGTGTTAAGTTCACCCGCTTAAAGGGGGAAAAAATTACCTTAACATACAACCGACCACAGATTTTTAGCAATAGGAACAGCTTTATCATTGTATATATTATATTTTACTTTGTATATTTCTGTATATTGTATATTTTATTTTACCATTGTATATTTTGGAAATAAGCCTCTATTACTGACACTACGTTTCATCACTCAGTGTGTGTGTGTGTCTGTCTGCCTCTGTAGACAGGCATACCTTAGCCCAGGTAATATCTGGTTTGGGTGTTCCATGGGCACGACAGGGCAGAGAAATCGGTGTTCCCTCAATGGTACTGAATACTTGTGGTCCATGTTGAATAGTGGGCATCACTAGAGAAGAAAAAAAACACACACACACAAGTACAATTATTTGACTTTAAATTCTATCATAAATGACATCAATTATAAAGTATGGTTGTCTCTCAGGGCTGTTCGAGTGCAGTGATTCACTGAAGAACTCAGCAAGCTGGAATACATATTATTCACAAGACTATATGAAGTCAGTTTCTAAACACAGGGCAGCAGTTGACCAGACTTTATTTAAGCAGTACTAGTGTGTATGGAACAGTAGTGTTGGTGGTGTTTTACATTTGTCAGCGTCACTGAGAGTGTTCCACCCAGACATATCCAAACAAGAGCATTCATGTGGTCAGAAACTGGACACTGCTGATGAAAATTTAGAGCACTGGTTCCACACCCCTGGTTCTGTACATGGTATACATTAGCATTAACACACTCTTTATGTCAGGAAAAGCCTGATTATCACACACACACACACACACACACACACACACACACACAAACATCTATAGGTAGTAAATGTCAGTACAGGCTTGTTCACATGCTTCTTAAGTGAGGTGTGGTCCACTGGAATGACCTAGTTTCAGGTCTTTAAAATCCACTTTTCACATGCCACGGTCAATATCTGCCTGTGAGGGTGAACTGGTACATGGATGTAAAAACTGGTTCCAATAACAGAACTGGGAGCCCATTTTCCTTCCCTTGTTTTCCGGTGCTGGACCAGTCTGCTCTACACAGCTGCTTCTGTTTTCTCAAATCCAACATGCATTAGCGATTGACGGATACTCTCCGGGAGAGTGTATGTGTTCATGACTGTGACGGACGCACTGTAAGTGTAATAAAGCCCTGTTTTTCATGGCAGCGTGCAGAGTAACCAGAAGGCTGTCTCTAGAATAATTTCAGCTTCGAGCGTTTTCCATGTCCAGTGATTGTAATATTTTATGACAGTTCATCACTCATACAGAAAGTGAGACACTGTTCTATGTCATTGCAGATAAGTGGGTGCTAGATCGTCTTGAATTATTTTTGGATGGTATGTTTGAATACATTTGAATGATCTTTGCTACATGCCATTTTTTAATGGGTAAGTTGAGAGGGTAAGTCTAAAATTTGTCTCCTGGACCAATGTTGGGAACCTTTGTTCCCAGTTCTTGTCCTCAAATACCCCTCGTGCTTTTTCCTTGGCTACTTATTCTCAGCCAGCCCCTTATTAATGAGTTGACTTTATTGCATCAGTTTTTTAGAGCACAGAAACACCAAAATATGCAAAATTTTTGAATTTTTGGTTTTGATTCACCTTTAGTATAACAAGGCAGACCATAGCGCTTAGTTTAGTGCTAATAGAAAAAAAACATAAACAGTACTGGGCAAAAAGTTTAAAGCCACTTTTCTCAGAGTGTGATAAAGGCTCTTTCTACCCGCAAAGTTATCAGAATAAATGCAAACAAACAAGAAAGCAGTAAAAAGTATCAAGATTTGTTTCTTTTGTAAAAACTGATTGAGTCAAACCAGGTTTCTGATGTTAACTAGTAGTAATACTAGGCTTCCACAAGGAACACACTGATATACTGTACATAAAATCACTATTTACTGTATAATGTTATTTGTATTTATTATTTTTAGTATTTATTTAGTATAAAGTATCCCCTCAGTTTTGTGCAGATCCACATTTGCTGATTCAGTATAATGCAGCTTTCTATTTTTGAATATAAGCGGGTGCTCTTGGAACGTAACCCCCGCAAAAAGCGGGAGATTACAGTATTTAGTAAAACTGATCTGAAAGCCATTTACTTCTCATCTAAAAAGTACTTAAGCATTATTTGAAGAAGCATAAGAGTTTTGCACAGAACTGTACAGTAAGTCTCTCTTTGCACATACATTCAGCATAAGGGGGTTACCGTATATGTTGACAGTGGTGGTGTGGTTGCTGGCTCCTGCTACGTTTTCAGCCACACAGGTGTACTCTCCACCATCTTGTACACTAACTCGCTCAATATGCAGACTCCCATCCCGCCGGATACTCACATAAGGGCCTGATGTTATCTAAGAAACACAAGCACACATTCACCCAGGTATGGAGACGCAGTGTATTCTTCCTACTCATGTTCACCTAGAAAATCAAAACATTTAATTGGGGGTGTTTAAACTTTTGCACGTGACTGTGTGTAAGTAGGTGTTTGTGAGTTTAATCTCACCTGAGTGTTCTCATGGAGCCAGTGTCTTTGAGGCAGTGGGTTTCCAGCCAGGAGTACACAGGGCAGAGTGACCTGCTGCTCCTCTATCACACTGACCTCTGCAGGACTCAGTGCAATCACTGGAGAGACTATATACAGCACCCACACACATACGAGTATAAAGAGACACACGTACAAACACGTGAACACACACAAGCACACACAGTTAAAACAGAACATGCATGTGCAAGACAGCTCTTAAAATCCTTTATGATATCTGACCATTTTAAAACTCAAATATATCACTCTACTGGCCAGCGGTGCTCTGTCAGATGGTATGAGGAGCCAGAGGAAATGATAAAGAGTTTCAATGTGGTGTCCAGACACAAACCCACTCTTCACACATACCACACTGACAGTACGCTCATATCTTTACAACACACATTTTTTACACCCAGTTACACTCCACCCAGAAACACTGTAAAGATGTTACAGATTTAGTGCACTAGGCAAGAACTGTAAGGTCCAAGAGTGACTGTATTTCTGTATAAGTTTATGTCTGTATCTGTGCATTTGTGCACCAATCAATGTCTTCCTCCACTCATTATCGAACCATTCATTCACACATTCAACCAACCATCCTTTCATCCATGCATGCAAGCATCAATTCCTACAACCGTCCATCCATCCAAGTTCCCATTCACAATCTTTTCATTAATCCCTCCACCCATTTCACCTGTGAATCCATACATACATGCATTCATTAATCCAGCTATACATTCAGCTATTCATCCATCCATCCATGTTTCCATCGATTTTCCTATCACTTTGGATTTTGTTTGACTTTAA
>JBBPCW010000154.1:13548317-13561639 GCA_037974425.1 Phenacogrammus interruptus
ATCAGAAGCCTTGGAGAGGGAGCATCATTACCTGTTTCTGGTAGACAAACAATAGCGCAAAAAGTAAACCACCAACCACTGTTACGACCGGGGGGATATTCCATGAAACAGGATTAGGAAAGTCTGACTTACTTTCCCTTGAAATAAGCCAGACTTTCCTTTAATCCTGTTTCATGGAATACCCCCCAGGTCTCGTCCAAAACCGGCGCCGACATTGGCGGCGGGTGCAGTGCAGAGAAAGTGCCTGTGTTGAATGTAATAGCATCCGAAGCTGACTCTGACATCTATGTCCTTCATACTGGATGTACAGTAACTCCGCGCATGGGTATAAACATATCAACACTTCTAACGCGGTTGAGAGCCACAGTATTTTGTACACGTCCGGCATTTTAGATGACAACCAAGGCGCATACAATGACGTTATATGAGTGGCACACAGTATAACGCGAAACGGTCTGCTTTTCAAAATCTTCGTTTTTCTTGTCCACACATAAACGCAGAAACGGAGTTTTCAAAAATCGCCAGTTTTTAAAAACCTACGTTTTCACTGACCCAAAACGGTGTTTATGTGTGGACAAAAGGCCAAAACGCACAGAAAAACCTCAGTTTTCAGAAATACCTGTGTACGTGTGGACAGGGCCTTAGTCAATTAAAGTTGTATTTTAATCTCGTTTTTAGTAATGCAGTTCTATTTAACCCAGTCAATATAGTATAGTAGATAGTAAAATAGACTAAATAAAAATTTTATTTTAGTCAAAACTATTTCTCAATTCAAACAAGGTTATCTTAATATTATATTATTATATTATTACCTTAAAGACTCAAGAATACTGTACATCCATTCCACACATGGAAGACACTCTGATTTGAATTTATGTCATTTATTTTGCCAACCAAACATATTAGAACTTAGAAGTACACGCACATTAATTTAAACAAAATAAATAAATTAAATAACATCACATCACTAAAAAGGGCAAATAAAATGAAAATGTATGTGTCATGGACATTGCTATTTCAGCCCCCCACAAAATGATCCCAAGCCCCGCTAAATATATAGTCAATATTCTACAACTTTGAAATTATATATCCAAACATTTCATACAAGATCAAGAAGACTATGAATTGAAATTAAAGTCTAGCTATCGTTATTGAATTAAAATAATGTTCTGGCTGTTAAAGCTGCTGTAGGTAGAAGGTGGGCTTTAGGACCCAGGCGAAGCTCCACGGCGCTGCTTGTTAGCGAGTAGCAACCGGAGCCCGTTTAGTAATATTTCTCTGGTAGCGCCATTTGTGCTCAGTTTAATAGAACAATAACATGAGTGTCCATAACTGTTCACTGCTTAACTTTACTTGTTTCCTTAAGTGAAAGGAAAGGTTTGGTGAAAAGTTTTCAGCCCTCTATACACGCTATTTCCTTCCTACAACCCTGAGGGCTAACCCCCGCTTGTCTTTCCGTCCTAGTGATGTCCCTGGTGTGTGTCTATTGGCATCAAACCCACATTTGTAAAACTGGTAAATGTCTTCACCCTCAGTTTGTTTGCCTGAATGTACCTGAATATTATTATTATTCCTGAACAAATATAGTCTACACAACCAAATCAGAACAATTTTTTTTGTATGGATATGGGAAAGTGTGTGTGTGTGTGTGTGTGCGTGTGTGTGTGTGTGTGTCATTTCTGTCTCGCTGGCAATATACAATATTGGAAATGTGTCCCAATTCTTTTGTCCAATCCATATATATGTTGTGTCTTGTCTCGTTTTTGTCTCATGATAAATGTTCGTTGACGACGATATTTAGTCATAATTTTCATTAAGAAAGCAACACTAGATGAGAGTGTAAAATTCCGCTGCACTTGGTTGTTTCCGAGGAGTTACGGGGCTGTCTTGTAAACACTGGGTCCTCTATGTGGCCGGGGGGAGAGGCTGCCTGCTGCAGTGCCTGTTGAAAAGCGTTGTAGTTTGCCAGCGATTTCCGTGAACTGGCAAAATTGGCGTTTAAGTATCGAACTCGATACTAAATTTCGCTTTTTTTGACAACCTTGTACTTTCATTCCTTTTTTTAGATAATGTCACAGAACCCACTAAAGCAAACTGATTTCTGATTACTTAGCAACTTGACATGGTTGAAGACAAATTGCTCCAAAACCAATTAAAAACCCTTAGGACATGGATGGCTAAATTTTGGATATACATACATTTATTCTACATACGTAAATCAGTTCTGACTTTTTCACCTGTCTTCAGTGACAAAAGCTGGCCACAATGTAACCTCAACACTTGTTCTGTCCATAGGTTCTAACACAAACACACTCAAACACACACACAAAAGGCAGACATTGACATGCCAGCTGGGGTCTGAGTGGCGTTTTTGCAGCCACTCAGGAAATGTTTCAGCAGAATGAAGACGGCTCCCCTGGGAGAGAGAAAGAATGAGAGAGAGGGAGATAAAGAGAGACAGGGATAGACAGACAGAAGGAATGAAAAGCAGAGGTCGAAGAGGGAACGAGTGAAAAATGGAAATGGTAACATACTGAAACCCTTTGACATGTCTGAGATGCAACAGCACTAGCTACTGCTTCTAACACTGGAAAAAAGAGGGCAGAGTTTTTTCTTCCTAGGAGCACTTGGAGTGTTCTGCAGTGTCCTCCAAATCAGGATCTGGTGTGGTATATGTCACTCGCCACACACGTTTTATGTTATGTGAAAACGTACTCATGTTATTCAGGCACTTGTAGAAGAAACACACTGCTTCGAAAAAAACAAACATAAGCTCACGGGAAACCACAAGGCTGGCCCACAACTGCCAACTAAGGAGCCGTACTTAATACAGACCAAATGGCTTTCCCAGTTACAAGAAAAATAAAATCTAATTAAATACAAAACATGATTGTGTGCAAAACTTAAAAAATATCCTACGCTTTAATGACCGTCTAGACGTTCATCTGAGGCAGTTAATCTTAATTTTGTTCATAAAATTACAGCCTGAAGAAGCACTTACGGGAAAGGAAATTTCACTGCAGTACTTCTTATGCAGCACTGTAGGTTCATTTCTGTGCCAGTAACGTTTAATAAACATTCCACTAAAATCAACAGTTTCCCTGTTACAAGCTTTTGTGAGTATATCAGCATTTGCTCTTGCTTACCACTGCCTGTAAAAGAACACCCAGACTGCCGTGTTCATGGAAAACTGTGTTCTTAAATTCTAAAATTAGGCTGGGGCTAATGGTCGCAAGCCTTTTGTACTAATTTCAGGTGCAAATTGGACAATTTCAGCCTGCTGGTTATGTACCAAACTATGGACAAGCTTAAACATGTAAGTACATCTGCCCTTATGAGTCAGCATTTGATGACCAAACCCTCAGGGCTCTTTTCCCTTCAGAAGCTGAAAGGCCCTACGGAAATCAGGATATTGTTCTTTGTGGTAACTACCTAGCTCTCACAATATTCAGGCTTTAGGTCTTCTGAATTAAAATCCTACTGTATTATCAACCATAAGTAGAAAATAACAGTGGATCCAACCATCCACATTTTGATATCCACCAGGTGGGATCAATTGCATGAGCCAAAATGAAACTTTTTAATGTAGGGTTTAGATGTCTGTGCTTTTCTAGAACAGGAGAAAATGTTCCATTAGCTTTGCACTGGAATACAGTATTACTAGAATCACATTTCTGGAGTATTTTGATTTTTATGGCTGATCTCCAACAGGCCAGCCACTTTATGTCCAACAGTTCAGCCACTGGTAATGAGCAATCATGTAAAGACATTCAAAGACCCAGAAAATGTAAGATTAAGGTCTCTTTGGGAAGACAGAGACAGACTGAGAGAAAAATCCCTATCTTATATGCTTATCATAAACGCCCCTGTCACCCTCATTATATTTGAATTATGACAAATTAGACTCATGAACCAGTTTTCCAGACTAATATTAAGGATTAATGACAGTTGATAGTATTATTTAATCCCAAAGCCACACAAATATGGCAGAAAATGTGATTTGTCAGTCACTTTATGATGCAATTGCCAAAACAGCCAATGTCACTCCAAAACCAACACATTTAGGGCATTTGTGCTAAATTGTCCTATAATGGCTCTGATATGGCTTGGCAAGAAGGAGTGCTTTCAGAGCTATTAATTCTCTCCAGCATCTTACTGCTTTGCCAGTCAAGCAACTATTTTGGAAACATTTACTGTGCAAACTCTAATGAACACTTTCACCTCCAATCTTTAAAAGCACAACCACAGATGGGTTTCACAGGCATGGTAATAATGTCACTCTTCTCTCCTGTGGCCTGTCAGATCATCTATGGCTATTCAAACTTCAGAAAGATTGCAAATCTTTTGACAGTTAAAGGAAAGCAGTCAACACATGAGAATAAAACCGTAAACCTGGGTCTAAAGGAATAAAAGGTCATACAATAAGTAGGTCAGTGGTCAGTGTCACATGATAGAAAAAGTAGAAGCATCAGTTAGAAACGGTATATAAGAAGAAATGTTATGTGTCCAGCAGGCTTTGCTACTATTATTTTCTCATCCAAAGGAATCGTCAACCCAAGACATAAGCAATTGGAGCCATCTTACTGTTTTCCAGTACAAACATCTGCGTGTACTGTTTATGCTTGTGGTAGGTCATCAAACTGCTATTTGTTTCATTCACTTTCAAATTTGCTCCATCTTTGTTCTTTTCTCATTTTAGGGTTGGCCCTCTGTTAATTCCTCCCACTGTGACGATGACCTCAGGTATCGTGCAACCCTGCAACACTGCACTGGTCACAAAGGGTCACGAAATATCCCATTATCCAATCAAAACAAGACTTGGGGCACATCCAGTGCAATCAGCGGCTGAACTCGCAGCCTCAATCAAGACAAAATCCCAGAGGCTGTTGATTTTAGAGATAGGCTGTTCCAGACTTCTGGACTTCTCCATGGTTCCATACACAAAGACTTCAGTGCTAGAATATGTCTTTTATGTTCCTTTTGAAGAAAGATATTCACACAGAACCTGAGCACTGTGGAAAGAAGAGAGCTATGAACGGAGAGGATATACGGTTGCCGTTGTCCATGTAGCTGCATATAGAGCACCGCACTACAGTAATGACTAAGCACAAAACTCAAAGGTATTTGGAAATTGGCAACACCTGAGGAGCTGACGTCAGCACACGCTCTGTTCTCAAATTAGGGGCCATTATAATATTCCCTGTTCGTCATTACAGAGATGAGACGAGAGAATTACAATGTACTCTGACACACTCCCAACTCCAGTCAAGCCCTGCTACAAAAATGGCTTCCACTCTAGAAATTCCTACCTAATGGCATCATTATGGGCCCTGCTCCTGCCGAATACGCCACCCTTGTAATCTAACCTGGGCGGGGGATTCAAAGATGACTACAGCCACTCAACCTGAGAAAGGTCAAAGAGATCCTTAACAAACGAAGCTGCTTTAGATGTGTTTGCATGTTTTTGAGGTTAAATGTAGCACTAGCCCATTCTTCTCTCAAGAGGTTAAGTTAATGCAACAAACTACAGGGAGCCATACCCCTGTGGCAGGCCAGAACACCTCTGAAGCAGAAAACAGAGTTTAGATGAGAGAAGATAAGACAAGAATGTTTATTAAAAAATGTCTTGGGGAGACTGCTATTCTAATTGAAGCCATCAGGTAATAAGGTGACCAGCCACCATGGACAGTTATATAGGGACAGACAGCATGTGTATAAGACCTGTACAAATCACATATACATATTTTAAGAGCTAACTCAAGCAAACACTCATTTCAACCATTTTGCATCATTTGCAGTTTTGAGGATGTTTGCAAAGATCTCTCTTACTTTTGCTGTTGAGGCTTGCAGGGGCGGGTATCTACTGTATTTTGGTCTCAGATCTCAAGTGTCTACTGTATTTTGCACAGTCCAAGAAACTTGCTACAATATACAATGCTACAAGTTCAGAAATGGCAGGGAATGGCAGGGAATATGTGTGATCACACTTTGTTTAACTTGAAGAATATCAAGACTATTCCAGGCTACCATTTACTAGGCCCATCATTCATAGTGGCAGTGAATGAGCATACCAAAAGCAAGGAACAATTTCCCTCAGAATAAAATAAACAAGACATGTCGAGTGTTTGCTTTGGAACTGGACTCCTATCACTAACTTCCAAACCACAACAAGAGAGTTCCCCTTCGTCACTGGGTCAAGGTTTGACACGTGAGTCCAGCAGACACCCATCAGGATGTTCAAGACTATCTCTGACCCAGAAACAAACTGCCAATTTTCTGCAATAAGGGAGCTACTCATCCACTCTTGAAGTTCATCAACCAATAAAACATCAAGGATAACCACAGATCAATGAGAATAAGTTTAAAGGAACACTTCTCTTCACCCTTGATGAAGTCAGTCTGTCAAGACATGCAGTAAAATATGGACAAAATAACAGATAGCATAGATGCTAGCATAGCTGCTTAACAAAAACTTTTGCCCATTAGTATAATATCATATAATGTCACAAACCACATGAATGTCTTGTCTTTTTGTTAACTTCAAGCCATTTGAGGCAAGTGTGCAGTGATTCAGGTACACAGTACTATTCCAGTATTTGTTTATGATGTTAGGTTTATAGTCCCAGTGCAAAACCAAAGAAGAAAATTTCAGGCACAACACATCTTCACTAAGTGATGACATCTGAATCACATGGAAAACTGTGTGCAACTTTGTTATAGAGATGTTTGACTCACAAAGGCAATACGGTAAACAAGCTTGTGCTAGGTTTGTATCTGGCCAAAGCTCCCACTGTCACAGCATTGTGCCTTTGAAACATTTTGCCCCCCTACCAATTAGCACCAGTTAAATTCTGCTTGCATGTACACCTAAACAAACATGCAGGAAGAGACTGTACTTCACAGGAGGTTGCATTTACTGGCCAGGGATGGAGGGAGAGAGATTAGCAGAGGAACACTAACCCTGCGGCCACAGGCTGTAGGCAGGCGAGATTTTAAAACCTCTTCAGGACATCTGGGCCCTAGTCACCCATTAACGGCCATTCTACACCCTCAGGCTTGAAGGCCACACTCCATTTCCTCTTCCAGATCATGCTTCTGCTTCATCACATTCTGCTTTTTTGTCTCCTATTGACTCTGGATCAACAGTGTTGGTTGTTTAATCCCAGTCCTACATTTTTATCGTTTTTCCTGCAGCAGCAATCCCAAATCAACTCATCTAGGCCCTCTTCAGCTGAACCAGGTGCATTAGTGAAGGGAAAAAGCAGAATTTTGTAGGGCAGGGTTCCTACAAGACCATGATTGAGAAACGCTGGCCTGATGATTTCTTCCTCCCACGTGGTCCTAATCATTCATCAGAGGAAGATCTATCCAGGCCAGAAGCCCCATGCCTCCGAACAGAACTCCCCGTCCTCCAGTCGTCGGCCAGTTTGCTGAGCAAATACAATAAGGCCCCTGATTCAGAGCCAGCCAAAACAAGCAGGTCTCGCTTCCTCATCACTGCATGGGACAAGGAATGAAGAGAATAGACACATGTCTGTGTAGTTGCTACACCAGCTTCTGCTTCAGCAGATAAACAAATTTTAAAATGACAAAGTTGAGTGTTCACATTAACAAACTGAGTTTGTCAAAGGAACTATAAGTCTAATGTAGCTCTCAGTACGACCAAAGGAGAAACTGCATCTTGTTGCATCTTAGTTCTTTATTGCTTAGTGTCCACAAAGACATATTTAACACTGAGAACTCTCACAGCCACCGGGCCAATTAATAACATAAATGTAGTCACCAAAAGCATTATAACACACTCTAACTGGTCTTATGCTGTTCTATTTCCTATATGGACTTGATTAATTTCTATATGGACTTAATTAATTAATGTCTCGTTTTTGTCAGCATTGTACTCTTATTTGTCTACAGTTGATAATGTTCCACTGTGAAACAAATGGAGAGTTGTGTCTACTAAAGTCTAATAAAGACATTCTGGATCAATAGTCCATGAGAGTCTGTGTGTTACTGTGTGAAGTGTGAACAGCCTCAAGTGTCTGCTTTCACAAAACGGAGAAAATGTTATACATAATTTATACATTTAATTACTGGTACATCATATAATTGATGTAAGCAGTCATAGGTGTGCACATCAAGTATTCTATAGGAGTCAAAACAGCATCAGAGATGTTGAACAAAAGCAGGTATGCAGAGAGGTTAGATGTCTTTGGTACGTGTTGCATTCATACTTAAGCTGCCCCAGAGCTTGTATGGGACAGAATCAGGGCTGACCTGCTCAGAACATCTTGTTCTTCTTATTTGGTCCTTTCTTGCTGTAACAAATCACACTAACAGAGCAATCACATAAATTAAACCAAACTTGTCATGTCTGTGCCCACCATAAGGCACCACCATTTAGAACTGCACAGATGGCAATGTCTAAGTTATCACACTTTTGCCTCAAACCACATCACCCTGTTAAATCATTTCAAAGGCGTTGTTTATAAAACTCACCGTTCCATTTGGATGCTTAAAAGACAAGTATAACTTCATTTGTGATCAGAAGGTGCTTGGATCTAGTTGGCAAGACCATTTCTAGGCACAACTCGCATCTGATTTGTATGAAATCAAATCGCAACATCTTCATTCAATGTCCCACTCATCCTCCACAGGTACTTTATATTGATTCCATCTCTCTCATTACACAAGCTATTTAAGGTCCATTTTACGTCCATTCACTATTAGGCTGAAAAGCAAACACTTACTCTATAAAGCAACAATAACCATTAGAATAATTATAATTGGTGAGTTATAAATTTCCCTTGTTAGCTCCTGATGTGAACTTCAGGAATATATCTTAGCTGAACAACTACATTTGTGGTTGACAGAAAAACCAAACATTTTCTTTTAAATGAAGCACACAAAATTCTGCCTAAATCCTGAAAAGATCAGGATCCAAGTAACAGGCCTGAGGCTTTTCTATAAAGTAACAAACAAATACAAAGGGATTGTCTTTCAGTAGCATTTGCCCAAAATATACCTATGAACAGTTGATAGTACTTCATAAAATGTGGTTTGCCACTTGACAATATCCAAAAAACTCGCAGTGCTGAATATTTATTTAAACAATGCATACTTTTGATCAGCAGATTTGTTTTCTTTGGCCACGTGGCCTGGGCTGCCAGGGCTGATCAATGCCATCCACTAGAAAGCATAAAGAATTTGACAGGGTATTTTTTGTAAGCCTACAACAACGGCACATCTGGAAAACCACTTTAAGAGGACTCTCTCCAAGGGTCACCCCTCTTTTTTTCTTTTGTGCTGCAAATCTCTCGTTTTAGTTACAGTGGATGGCGGTTTGAAACGATCACCAGACACCGGCGTGCATCTTGAAAGAAATTCCAAAGAGCGGATGGAAAATCTATTTGGTGTTAAGAGACTGTAGGTCAAATTGAGGTTCAGGAACAAGGATGTGTGCACTTCTGCACTCAAACAATGTTTGTTTCGGCCTTGTTCGGGCGACCTTTGCTTCCACCTTCCCTCTGGTGAGTAAAGCTAACGGCTTTTTTTTGCCCCAATGCCATGTTCACTTTGCAACTCCTATCCAACTACATCCTTGGCCTGTGTGTCTACCATCAGCCTGGGGGCTTTCTAGAACTGGTACAAAAATGCCACTGGTTTCCCTGTGTACGCTGCAGCATTTAAAATTGTGCAGCATCAATATACTCAATACCAACTCAACTACAACAATTTTTTAAAAATACTCATCCCTGTCGGATCATCAAATGTTTTTAAATACAGAACACTTTTTAAAGCTGAATGAACATGCCTGATTTTTCATTTAAATAAATCTTGAATACCGAATGGTTTGCGGCACTGAAATACTACTGTAGTTTTGATCAATTATGCAACTTTATTTCCCACCTGTACTCAGACAAGCCCTGCCCCGTGTGCTGCGACTGGCCAGTAGAATCAATGATCCTAAGCCTCCTGCGCTACGATAGTTTTAATATTCCTGTGCTTGGATTGGCTACTAATGTACTCTTTTGTAATTAGCAATCAGTCAATGCAGTCCGAATTATTTGCTAATCGTGTGGAAAGGTGGGGAAAACAATGTTCGCTCTGTAGCGGTATCTTTTATATCCATTTCACTCATCAATCAATAAAATCACCAATAACGCCACTGTAACACGGTTTAAGTCAGCAAACAGATGATGAATAAAGATGGACATAACACACTAAAATGCGCACTGAAAGTAGGAATGATAATGAAAATGAATTCAGGACGCCACATCTGGACGGGATCCAGACAGGACCGTCGTGCTTTTAGAGCTTTGAGTGTTTTTAATGCCTTTCTGTGAGCTGCATTAAGAACAAGAGCGTCGCACCAATGCGCCAGATCTGTCACGTTTCTGGCACGAAGGTGTGTATTTGTTAACATGCACGGACACCCACTGGTCTAATTACACTCAGCTCAGGAGAAGCATACCCCCGCCCTGAATTCACGCCTACGACCACTATTTACATTTGAGGTGTCCGTGCAGCACACTTATTTTTTTAGATATATTTCTTAACCTTATGTGCTGTAGGTGAGTGATATTTAACATAGAAACAGCTGCATATAGAGCTGAACGAACAAGAATAAGGATGGAGCCAAGTGCTTAATTCACTCTTCTACTGCTATTCTGAGTTGTTCGTTCAACAGTTTCGATTCGCCGCTATCACTTTGTGGAGGGGGGGGGGGTACCACAAACTCCACAAAAAGCCTTAACAGCCCTTTAAAATCTTCACGATTTCCTGAGACGGCGAGGCAGATAGAAAACAAGGACATTGTTTTGGAAGAACAATGTAAAACAGAAACTCGGATGCCCCCCGTGAACGTTCATTCACTGCCGGAGGCTGCAGGCTGCTGTAAATAACGGGTTATCATGTAATAATGAATTGTACAGGACGAGCAGATCCTCGTACATTCCGGTAATATTTAGCCACTCAGAGAAACAGAAATCCGTTCAAGAGTTTTTTGTTTCAGTGTATCGTTACCTGGGTCGTGGAAGGGCACCAGGGCGAAGTTGTACAGGGGTCTCTTGGGTCGGCTCAGGGACGTCTCCAGGATCTTGGAGGCTCCTTCGATCACCTGCACGAGGTCGTCGTACATGGAGCCGGTGACATCGAAGACGAAGGCGAGGGTCGAAGCCCCTTGAGGGACAGACTCGGTCCCGGGTTCAGCCACGTCCTGCGCTCCGGACAAAACCCCGAGCAAAAGGAGCTTCACCAACAGCAGAGAACCGCGTCCCGGACCCATCATACCGGCACCAGGCGCACCAGTCTTCAGCATCTGTAGCATTGATGAGACATCTGATGGAACTGGGACGGAGGTGTCTGAATGGAAATGCAAGAGAGAGCAGAGGTGTCCGGACAGTGGCGACAGCTCAGAGGGAACTCGACTAGTGGGACCAGCTGCTCACGGCAGGACACGCAGTGATGGCTAGAGGAGAGCTGGACGATGATTGGACGACTGCTTTAAGAAAAGGGGCAGGGGTGGGTGACTGCAAGACGTCCCATGTAGGAAGGTGTGTGTTCTTTCCTCAGAAGTTATAGTTTACTGTTTGGAACTCTTAAAGGCACGTTATTAAAGTTTAAGACAAACACTTACACCACATTCCTAAGTATAGAAGAACTTCTTTTTTTAAAAAGTTACCATATTTGACAAAGAGATCCATGAATGTGAAGAACATTAAGATTCCAGAGCCCTGCTCATATGTAAAGGTTCTTGACGAACAAGTTCTTTATAGTCCTGTACATTATGTGAAGGTTACTGAATCATAACAAGGGTCTCATCTCCTTGAAAAAACAGTTATCATTGAAATAATATATAATTCATTAAAAGTTTAAATAGGGAACCAAAATGGCTCTTCTGTGTCATGCATAGGACAGTATCAACAGCATGGATGACTTGCACAGAAAAAAATGTTTTCATTTACAGAAAAGGTGCATTCAAGATCTAGAAACTGTAGTAAACAACTGTAAATGTGGAAAACAGTAATATTTTTATAATTCATAGTTCATTATCAAGAAAGAACTATCTGGGAAACTGTCTATGGTTCTCACTCCCTAAGGTTTTTCCCCCCTTTTCTCTGCTTTTGTCATTTTCGGAGCTGTTCATAACTGTGCTGGTTCAGTGTTCATCTGGTTTGGTGCTGGTCCAGGTCCTCCAAAGGGTTCTTGGTGGAGGCACGCCATGTGCTACTGACCCACCTGATGGGGGTCAGAAAATCTACAGAAAATCTCTTGCAGAGACTGTAAATTTCAGATAGATGGCATGCAGAGTGAATAGCTGGGTCATTTTCATAACTCCTGCTAAAGTCTGGGGTTGGATTCTCTTACCTGCACATACTGACCCCCATCATGGACTTGACTGTCATACTCCTTAGGACATTTTTTCTAAGATTAATGTTATGCTGAAACATTATTGTTTTCCTCTTTTAAACCAGAATATTTCAAACAACAGGTAACTCTTATGTTCTTTTCATCATTCATCATCAAATACATGCCATAAAATCACTCCTTAAATTATGCTCATCATGGTAATTGCTTCTTATGTTTTTGTTTTGATGTCTGGTGTCAAGCCAAGAACAACTGGTCCACACTCAAGGTTTCTTTCCCATGCTTTCACTCACAAGGAGCTTGGATTTCTGAAAGATACTGAACACAAAACACAAAACTTTTTCACAAAAGGGCAGGGCTCATTTCAGTCCGATGTTTGGTATAAAACAGAGCCAAAAGCAGGGCATCCAAAAAGACCATCAGTTTCAAGTCATTTAGTATCTTCAGCTCCTATATCATGTAGTTTAGCGAATGTTGTGAGCTGTATTGCATTCGAAGAGGGATGTCTTCAAAGTCTTTCATTCAAGCAAACTGGCTTCATCTCCCGAGTAGTTTGGAAAGCTCTACTTGGGAGAATACTTGGGGATTTAGTTTGTATTTGACTGTTTAAGGGAAGCAATTTTTTTCTGATTTACAGAGCTATGTTTGTTTGACAGAATAAATCTGTTTTTGATCAGTCTGAACCACATGCAGTTGTGCTCAAAAGTTTACATACCCTTGCAGAATTTGTGATGTTTTGGCCATTTTTCAGAGAATTTGAATGATAACACAAAAACCTTTCTTTCACCCGTGGTTAGTGGTTGGGTGAAGCCATTTATTATCAAACAATTGTGTTAGCCTTTTTTACATCATAATGGCAACAGAAAATACCCAAATGACCCTGGGGGGTATTCCAGAAAGCAGGTTATGCTACATAACCGGGTAAGTTCAAGTGTAAGTTAGTGCAGAACTTACCC
>JBBPCW010000154.1:13571733-13584219 GCA_037974425.1 Phenacogrammus interruptus
AATGCAGAGGTTGAATTTCGTGCTGTTCACACTGTGTGCTGTGGTGTGTTCACGTATGACAAATGGTCACCTTCACTTCAGTTCCTAATAGAGTGGGTACAGTAACACATGCCTCAAGATCAACCTTAATTTACTAAATCCACAATAAAGAAGTCTCAAATCTCTCTGAAGTACAATATAATTATTAGTCTTTCTAGCCTAAAAGAAGGAATACTCTTTTCAGGGTATGTGGTTGGAATGCTGTCTGCTTCTGACTTGCATCACAGTTAGGCCTTATGCCTTTAACTCGCTGTAACTTAAGCTGAAATGTCTATTTTGCATAATGATGATGTCTATTATTCACCCAAACAAGCTCTGGGTGTGACTTGTTGGTGACCTTCTGCTCTTTGACCTCTTCAGGTGTGTGGTCACGAGTTGATGGCACACCGCGCAGTGCTGGCCTGCTGCAGCCCGTACCTGTTTGAGATCTTTAACAGTGACTTGGAGCCTCATGGCATCTCCCATGTGAAGTTTGAAGATCTTGACCCTGAAGCTGTGGAGATCCTTCTCAACTATGCCTACACTGCCCAGTAAGTTCGGTCAGGCATTCCTGATCTGTGCCAAAAGTAGCAAGGCTTAGTTATTTCTTATAGGTACCAATAACATTGAGCTTTCCAAACTCTGAAGTTTTATTATTACTTGTGCATTTTTTCCCTAAAGGTTGAAGGCAGATAAGGAGTTGGTTAAGGAGGTGTATTCTGCAGCCAAAAGGCTCAAGATGGAAAGAGTGAAACAGGTAGACATTAAAACTACATTGTCATTTTTAAAAAAAGATTTAATAGGATGCCTTTTAGTAGATGTTTACTGTGATAAGAACAGATCCAAAATCTACACTCCTACTCCGAGAAGCTTCATGAATGACTTCTGGAGACAGTATGTTTCAATGCAAATTCCTGTTTGCCAAAGATTGTTTGATTTACGTATGATCATGTTTACAGATATGCGGTGACTACCTGCTCTCCAAGATGGACTCCCAGAATGCCATCTCCTATCGCAACTTTGCTAGCAGCATGGGGGACGTCCGCCTTCTAGCCAAGATTGACTGCTACATCCAGGAGCATCTTTTGGAGGTATCGGAGCAGGATGACTTCCTCAAACTGCCCCGCTTAAAGGCGAGTTCCCCAGGGATCACCTCTCCCATTACGCTTTTTGTGACAGATCTTGGAACACCTTATGTTTTGATATGAATGATTGACCTGTAATGATGAATTGTGTGTGCAGTTGGAGGTGATGCTGGAGGATCATCTTACCTTGCCCAGTAATGGGAAGCTGTACTCCAAGGTGATCAGCTGGGTGCAGCGCAGTTTGTGGGAGAATGGGGAGCCATTGGAGAGACTAATGGAGGAGGTCAGTACTGTGCTCCTCTGTGAGCCTCCTCTCCTACATCCCACCCCCCTGTTTTTTTTTTTTTTTCTTTTTAGACCCACTATATTTCCCACTCCTCCATTCACTGATTCAACAGGTCTATATACACAAGCTCGCACTCAGCCCATGGGCTAGATGGTTTTGTTTTACCTGTCTTCCATTTTTTTTGTTGTTCCTCTCCTTTCCCTCACCACAAACTCCCCTCCCCCAGGTTTTTAAGAGTATATATTTTGCAGTAGGTACAGTGCGGGGCTGTTGCGCACTCTGCAAAGCCGAGAGATTAGTCCAGGTGAGCAGAACTCTAAAGCCGCCTGTACAGTAACCGTCACTGCCACTGCTCCTTTCCAAACTGACAGTGAGCCTTTTTGCTGTCACACTGATGTCTCTCTCTTTCCTGGGCAGGTGTGTGTGTGCGCGCATGTGAGCATGTGTGTGTAGGCTATGGACATTAGGACTAACAGCTCTTCCTCCCCGTTGATTTGTTTCTCTTTAGGTTTATTAGAGCAAACAACTACAGGACTCTGAGCAGACTGAAGAAGCCACGGCTGGGGCCACCAGGGTAATGAGTCAGAGAAAAAGAGAGAAAGGAGGGGGAAAAAAGACAGAGGAGCCACAGCCAAAGGAGTGCTGAGCTCCCATCTGTCGATGCAACCCACTCACATGTGCACAAATAACGCTTTCAGCACACAAGTTCAACCTAGCCTCAAGGATCTCAAAATTATCCAAACATACCCATGTCAGAAACAAAACAAGCCCAATTTCAGTTATGATTGGCATAATGAGACTTTTCAGAAAAGATGTTTGTATATCATAAGTTGTGATTAAATTAATCATTGATTATCGTATGAATGAATTCCTCAGATGTATAACTCAGAAACTGATGTTCCTCTACCAAAAGTTAAATATACTGAGCCGTTAGACCAAATCATGACTGGTAGAGGAGAATTTTTATATTTGGCTTGATTCATAACATGAGGCACATTTCAGGCTCTTTGAATTAGGCTTTGGACACAGTTCTTCACTATTACTTGATTTGTGTAATACCTCTTCTGTTTTCAGTTTTGTTCTGGTTGGATCTACTTTTAGTTCCTTTTATTTATAGCTGTTTTTGTCATTTATTTGGACGACTGTGAAATGCCTGTTAAATTTAGCTCAAGAAGAAGCACAAAATCCCTGCGCTGTGCCCGAAGCAGACTCCTGAATGAGCTGTTAAAGCAATCTGTAAAACTGCTTAAATCTCCCTGGAATGTGTGTGATGTTACTTCAGCCTAACTAACCTCCTCAGCCAAGAAGACGGCCAGATGCAGTGAAGGCCTGCTCCATGGTGACAACGAAAAGCGGACCTACTTTCTCTTGTTTCCTCTTCAAACTTAACAAATAGTTCCTGGGTTGTGACGATGCCAACAGTATTTGAGCGTCTGCAGCACTGAAGGCAGCCTTGGGAGCACCCACAGAAGACGACTTTCCTTTTTTCCCCCTTTTTTTTTTCTTTGTCATCCTGCTTCCAAGCCCTGCCTGAACAGAAGCCACATTGTGTTTGCAGTCTTAAAAGAGGCTTTCTCACCAGCGTCTAGCAGCCTGGCAGCAAGCTTGCGACATCTCCCCTCTCCTCCCCACTCTCTTCCCTCCCCTGTCCCGTGTTGCCGGGTGCCCTGTTGCCATGGAGACAGCCACATGGGTTCTTGTGTCGCTGTGTGTCTTGCAGGTGCAAACGCTGTACTACTCGGCCGATCACAAGCTGCTCGATGGGGGCCTGCTTGAGGGCCAGGCTGAGGTGTTTGGCGCTGAGGATGACCACATTCAGTTTGTGCAGGTACACAACCAGCACCAAGCCCCTGCCAGGCTGGACCGCAAGCCTGTTAGTCCTGCTCCGTTAGCTCTGCTGCTCACTATAGCAAGTGCGGACTGTAGAGCGTTGTATTTTAGCTGGGAGTAAACCAAGTAGGATAGAGCAGCTGCTTCATGGTGCAGGCCTTTTGAAGCTACTGATCTCCTTTTTTGTACAAGAGCGTACATGATCGCTCTAATGTAAGGGTGGCATCGAGTTGATGTGTTGTAGTGCTGCTTACAGCGCGTATGTACACTAGTATTTATGCTATAGGCTTTCTTCTGCTGGATCCAGAGTATGATTTGTGACCAGCATTAGCCCAGAGAATATTTAGCTTTGTAGGGCTGTGCCAGTGTGGGGGTCTTGAGTGAGTTTGAGAGATTGTGTGCTTCGGCCGGGTGTCTGTAGCTGCATTGTGCCTTTTCAGAAGAAGCCCCCGCGTGAGAACGTTCACAGGCAGCTGAGCACCAGCTCGTCCGGCAGCCTCTCCCCTGGCTCAGTCAAGCAGCCCTGCAAGCAGGAGTGGAAGTACATTGCCTCTGAGAAGACCACCAGTAAGTATCCTGCTAAAGAATGTGGTGAGAACATGGTGGTCGCTTTTCAGTAACTAAAAGGAACTCCTGTCTCTTACACGAGTAGCTCACCATAAAAAAGCTAATGAATTGAGATTAATAGGAGCAGAAGGCATCATGCAGTGAGCTCCTGCTAAGAGAGTGCCACAAGCTCTTAGTCTAACACAATCTGATGCTTTTTTTTTTTTAACCATTTACAAGAGTAATCTATTCACCCACTTATCTTGAAAAGAGAGTTTTGGGAGTAGTGTGAATCTTTGTTCTGTAGTTGGTCTTTCCATAGTTGACCTGACCATGATTCTATTACAACCACCAGAGACCCCAGGAGAGTGAAGAAGGGTGACTGTTGTCTACGTTTTGCTCTACGTTTTAAGCTTACTCTTGTGCCATCTTTTACAGACAGTACCTACCTGTGTCTGGCGGTGCTGAACGGCGTACTGTGTGTGATCTTCCTACATGGGCGGAGCAGTCCTCAGACCTCACCCTCGGCCACTCCCTGCCTGCAGAAAAGCCTTAGCTTTGAGGCTCAGTCTCTGGAAGAAGAACAAGAGAGGCTCCTGTCTCCTATGCAATATGCTCGCTCTGGTTTGGGCACTGCTGCCCTCAATGGGCAACTCATTGCTGCAGGTCAGTACAAATGAGATGAGCTCTGCAAGAGAAGCCATGGAGTTGGTCTTGGATGTCATGAGTGCTGAGCAGAAGTCTGATTCTGTTCTTTTCCTCAGGTGGTTATAACCGTGAAGAGTGTCTAAGGACTGTGGAATGTTATGATCTGAAGACTGATAGCTGGAGTTTCATTGCCCCAATGAGGACACCCCGGGCTCGCTTTCAGATGGCTGTGCTCATGGTATGTATCATACCTTCGAAATAATCACTCAACAATGTGGTAGACTCTGTTCATAAATTACTTATTCCTTGACCAACCAGGGTCAGCTTTATGTAATGGGTGGTTCCAATGGCCATTCTGATGAGCTGAGCTGTGGGGAGGTATATAACCCAAGCACAGATGAATGGACCCAAGTGCCAGAGCTCCGGACCAATCGCTGCAATGCAGGTGCGAGGATTAGAGAAGAACATAACAGTTTGGTTTGGCATGTCCTCATGCAATTATCGAGAATTAGCACAGCTGGTTTAAATGTGCTTGTTACTTATTTATTGATTGATTTAATTGGTCTAGGCGTCTGCTCTCTGAACAACAAACTGTATGTTGTTGGGGGATCGGATCCTTGCGGGCAGAAGAGCTTGAAGAACTGTGACGCTTTTGATCCCGTGACTAAGGAGTGGACCAGCTGTGGCCCATTAAACATCAGTGAGTGTCTACTTTACACATTTCTAACTCCAGACACTTTAGCTTCCAAATGCATACATTTCCAGCAATAGTTGAAGTGATCCTCAAGAATATGGCTCTTGTCTAAAGTGTATGTATATCTGTAGGGAGGCATCAGGCAGCCGTGTGTGAGCTGGATGGTTTCATGTATGTGATTGGTGGAGCAGAGTCATGGAACTGTCTGAACAGTGTGGAGCGCTACAATCCCGAGAACAACACCTGGACCCTCACTGCCCCCATGAACGTGGCTCGTCGAGGGGCTGGCGTGGGTATCTATGCAGGTAAGCTGGATAGAAGCGCCTTTTTCCAGTCTTAAAAATTGGATGATTTAAAAAGTGGCATTTGGGTCTCCCAAACCATACAATTACTCCTATATTCCAAATCATTTTTGTTCTAACCTAGTTCCCAGTAGATAACCAGGTGTTTGGTATGCCTTGGTTTTAATAACAGGTATGAAATTGAGGGAGTTCTGTGTAAAATAGGGAGCGTGACCAAGTTACATGTAGTGAATGTTGATTGTAAGTGGGGCAAGTTTTGAGTTTATTCTCATTCCCTCCCAGGAAAGCTGTTTGTGGTGGGTGGATTCGATGGCTCCCATGCCTTGCGGTGTGTGGAGGTTTACGACCCTGCCCGGAACGAGTGGCGAATGCTGGGGAGCATGAACTCGGCACGTAGCAACGCAGGCGTGGCTGTGCTGGGCACCCTGATCTTTGCTGTGGGTGGCTTTGATGGCAATGATTTCCTCAACACCATGGAAGCGTATGACCCTGAGCTGGATGAATGGAGTGCCTGCGCTGAGGCTATCATCAGAACCTGAGAACTGGTGGGAGCTTGAGCACAGGGACAGGGAGCCATGGGGGGTGGGGGGGTAGCAAGGGAGGGTCGGGTGAAAACACTCTCAAACTAACAGGCTTAGTGATGTAATCGTGCTTCGTGATGTGTATGTGAGCGGGTCAGAGATGGGATTGGATATGGGAGGGTTATGGGGGTCTTCAGTGAAGACTGACTCATTACAGTGAAAATGGGTGGGCTCGGGAGGGTTTCAAGTTCATTGGGGGTTGCAGAAAGCAACTTAAAGCTTTTGCATATTGCATACAATATTTTGTGTTGTACATATGGTCATTTCTTTTTGAACTGGTTTTGCTTTCATTTACAAAGAATGCCAACATTTATTGCACATTGTACTTTTTTGTTTTTTGATTTAGAAAAGTTTGGATTTTTAGCATTTGGGATTTCCAGCAAAGATACATGGAGTTTCTGATCACCTTGAGTGGTAGTAACCAAGTTAGTCCTTGTGCAAGGATATATTGTTAGCAGGATTAATTGGTTGAATTTATTGCAGAAATTGAGTTGCATTTAACATTTTCTTTGATTTGATATTGATGCTCTGTGGTTATATGAAAGCCTTATTCAACAAATGATCACTTGCATAGCTTTTCTTTTAGCATTACACATGGTGTGGGACTGCTTTATCAGTCTTTAATGATGGCCTTTTTTATATTTTTGATACACTGCTGATTAACCTATAGCTAGTTAGGAGCTAGAAGACGCACATAACTCCTGAGTTATGAACCTTAATCAGTGCCAGTTTAGTTATACAAATGTATACACAAGCACACTTTGACCATATTTCAATGTTCCTGCTAACTAGAATATTTTGTTATTGCAGTTTTGACTAACTCATTACTGCTATGTTTTCTTTTTCTCTGAATACCTTTTTTTTAATCTTCAGAAATTGAAATATTCTCCAAGCTTTTGTTTTCACATTAGACTAAATAGGGGGGAATGAAATTCTGTATCCCATTTGTTACAAACTGATATTTCCTAACTAATAAATCATTTCAACATGTGACTCCATGTACTGTGATCTCTTAAACTATTGACTTCATAAAAAAAAAAAATCAGTACTACAGCTTGGTAATTATGACCCGGCTTTAGACAACTGGAAAAGACTGCAACTGTTCAGCTTGTTCAAACTGCTTCTTTTGTTAAACTAAGTGGGTGACAAGCATTTTAAAGAGACTCTAGTGCCTGTGTCTTATTCTGCTAGGATTACTGTAATCTGGTCTGTGTAGGTACAGCTTATCTTGCACCAGGGTTGTGGAATCAGTAGATGAGATGAATGGACAAAGCCAGTCATATTTTCCGTTACTGAGAGAAGACACTAGACAAGGGCCAACTAAGAAATATCTATAAACAATTCTCTTCACTGAACAAGGTTACTCTTCACTGAGAGTCTTAAGTCTGTGTGTATTTGTGAAAACTGAAACATATACAAACATTTTACAAGGGATTATTTATTCATTATTTAAACAAGTATGTCCTTTGAGACAAAATAACCTTAATACTGAAAGCACCATTAGCAATTATTGGAATAACCGTTTCTCTGGATTATGTAGCTACAATGTAGGCTTACAAATACTGCTTTTATTTTTCTGACACTTCTCAGTTGCCAAAGTTCCAGTCCACTCATTTTCATGTTTTAATGATTTAGTTCTGTAAACCCTCTAAGATGCAGTGGCAGACAGGAAGTAGGTCATGGAATTCAAAAGGAATTAGGAGGCCATTTCCCAAGTTGGATGCCCACTCGTTTTGAGTCAAATGCAAGGGCAGTGTGTCAAACTATAACTGAATGTGTGGTCATTACTGACATACACTTCGGTACATCAGAGGGTATTCCCGTCTTGAATTCTGCTGTCCACTGCACTCCTTTTTGTCCTGTTCCAACACAGTGGATTCAGCTCAAGTACATGATAAACACAACGTGACAAAAGAAAATACAAAAGTTGGAAAGTTCTACTGTAGTTAGTGCAAGAGAAGAAAATGACAAAGCTCCCACTTAAATTATGTGGAAAGTGGATAAATATAATACATTTTCCAAAGTAATCACTCATTCACTTTACAAACTAACTTCTGGCAATGTAAACTGCATAGTGATTTCTCCTTCAGCCCTAACACCTCTTGCACTTTCGCCCTGTGAGCCTATTGGTGTATGCTGACAAGGGCACAGCGCAGGACATTAGAGTCAAATGCAGTCCAAGCTAAATCCATGTGCCAACCTCATTGTAGTTACGTCAGAGGCATGCAACTTTATCTTGCATGTGTTAACGATAGTAGGTATAATCTTCAGGAGCTACCGTCACCCCTCCTGATCCTTTTGGAACCAGCAGTGGTGCCGTCGTCTGTGTTGGGCTCAGCGCCCAAGCCAGGATCCAGACAGTGAGAACACAAAGGACAGGGCATGACTCATGAGAAATGCAATCTGATATATGTTCATTTTAAACAAATGTCTTTACAGTATAAAATACAAAAACTTAAAAAAAAAAAAAAAAACTTTAAAAAGTACAGTACAAAACTTTTTACACAATGAAAATTTGAATTGTTTATACGCAGACAAAGAGTGCCCTCGGTGTTTGATGCCTGGTTAGCTTTACTGGCTCAAGGGAGAAAAAGAAAACTGGCTCTATACATGACAGCACATAAGTAATGAACAGCCCTTGTGGGGATCATTATACCATCATCCTTTTTGATGATCCAATGGGGAGGGTCAGTGCCTCATGAAGTAATGCCTCTATTCTAATCTTTGCTTTAGTATGTGACGACAACACATAAATCACTTCAACATGTGACTCCATGTACTGTGATCTCTTTAAAACTATAGACTTCATAAAAAAAAAAATCAGGACTACAGCTTGGTAATTATGACCCACCTTTGTGGCTTTAGACAATTGGAAAAGACTGCAACTGTTCAGCTTGTTCAAACTGCAATCTTTTGTTAAACTAAGTGGGTGACAAGCATTTTTAAGAGACTCTAGTGCCTGTGTCTTATTCTGCTGGGATTACTGTAATCTGGTCTATGTAGGTACAGCTTATTTCTGTGGGATCATATTTAAGGTGCTCAAACAGCTGCTCACTGATCTCAAATAAAAAGGCAAAAGTATCTGATCTATATATGAATCACCCAGTACAAACTTTAGAGGAGCATTGTATTTAAAGATAAAAGGCACCATAACACAAATCAGCTACATAAACACATACAAAGCCTTGAATGGCTTCAGTGGTTTCTGATCATCCTTGGCTTTAATGGCAAAACCGAGCACAGTTTATTTCTGATAAGACTGTCCAAAACAGCGACCAGATACAAAAAAGGTCTCTAACGTTTTCAGTATTACAGTACAGCACTGAAAGGGTCCCCCCCCCAACTATCTAAGTACTCTCTTGGAACTGTATGCCACACCTTCTCACTATGAGGTAGCTCTTTAGCCCTCAGATAGACTGACAGCACCAACTTAGATGAACTGAGAATGCTTTGGTATTAAGTGGAGGTGCAGGAGGATCACAAGGTTTTGATTCTGGTCCAGTACATAGACATTCGCCATCAGTCCAAACGAAAATTAAACACACAGCTGGTCCAGCGTAATAAGGAGATGATCAGGTTGTCAGTGTAGCTTGGATGTATTCATTACCAGGTTTAGGTGTTGCTTCCACTCTGACTACAAACAGCAGCTGCACAGTGATCCAGATTGGTTCTTAGCTCCATCAGCTGGGCTCCTCCTATACACAGCTTTTCCCTAGAATTAACAAGTACATACACACAGAAATGTAATAAGAGCAGAACATTACAAAGGTTAAAGCTGCAACCTACAGTTTCACAACTGCTAGGAATCTGGGCTTTCATAGTATTTTAGAGGCATTTGGGGAGATTCCTTGCTACTGGCGATAATGATGTGATGCTTACATCATGTATTGATTAAACATTTGAGCAGGGCCCAATTAAAAGCACAACTTACACCTCAGAGCACTCGGAGTTCAGCCTGAACAAGTGCACTTGAACTTTTGACTGAATCGTGGATAAAGTATATTTTAGAGTCAAATTAACGAAATCAGACTCATGATTCAATGTGAGAAAGTTCACCTTCTATGCTTGTATAATTGAGAGCAGTAGGCCACAACAAATGGGCTAATATTCACTTGCCACCTGGATATTGTACAGTGAGACTGTAAAGAGTCTGAAGGTATGTCATAAAGCATTCATGATGTTATCCGAGCCCAGCTGAACGGATATGGACTATATCCCCCAGCTCTCTACCACACGATCATGATTTGCAGATGACTTCCACTCTACACTGAAAGCTACAAAACAGGAAGCAAATCACACGTACACCGGAAGTGGCTGATGGCCAAGGCAGGGGAAAACATCCTTACGGAGTCTGCAGAGAATCATTAAAGAGGCTGCAGTGAACAGAAATGTCTGATATGCAGCCAGATATTAAAACCATTGACAGGTGAAATGAATAACATTGAGGATCTTGTTACAATGGCACCTGTTACTGCATGTAAAATATTAGGCAGCATGTGAAAAGTCAGCCCTTGAAGCTGATGTGCTGGAAGCAGGAACAAAGTATAATGACCTGAGATTTAACTAGGACCAAATAGCGATGACTTGATGACTTGGTCTTTCTCCAAACAAAAGGTCCTGTGGAGTGACAGAACCATATTCTTCCATTGCCAAAATCGAAAGCTCTGGAATGGAATCTATGCAACAAGTCAACAATGTTTACCAAAAACAAAAGAAAGCAGGTAAAGATTACATACTTTCTCCAAATGCTGTCTTAGACCTATAGGCTAGCTCCTCTTGCTGAAACTGAGCTTCAGACACAGTTACAAGAGAAGCCTCACTTATGCTTTACAACCCCCTCCCCCTCCCAGCCTGTTGCTGCTTGTTTGTTTATAGCCTCAATTGCTTTTGTTCACTGTTGAATGTTACATAACAGCCAAAAAATGAAATTCATGTTCACATCCACCCCCAATGCCCACCCTCTCTGCCTCTCTCTCTTCCACTCTGTATGCTTGTTTATGTAATGTTGTACAGAAAATGAGGGCAGGCTGAAACATGGCTGGCAGATTGACCATGACTGGGTTAAACACATTTATGCACACCATAAACCACAGCAGCAACATGTTTGTGTGGGAGGGGAACTAGATATATACTTGGTATTCATAAACTGATGTTTTTGATCGTCTTGGCATTTGAAAAAGAAATGTATTACATGACCTAATTTCATGGAGAGCGTCTTCAGAACTCCATCATTTACCATCTGCTGAGATGAGATACTGTGCCGGCTGCATATCACTGATTAGATAATACAATGTTTATGATCTTCTTTTCTTTAGAAAATAAAGTAACACCAAAAAGAAGATACGTCTTGTTCTAACAGTGATGAGATGTAACTGTGGCTCTTAGATCTATATTGAATTGGCAGAAGCTGTGCAGAGCACAATGGGCACTTCTTTGTGTGCCTGCTGAGGCCACATACCAACAAAGTCATGAAATGACAGAATGTGTGACGCTGGCAGCAAAACAAATTCCTCGCTCAAACAGACGACAATCTGCAGGAATCTCCTTCTGGATTCTCTGGTAGTTTCCAAGTGACTGATAACATCACCCAGATCTCACTGTACCAAAGAGGCACTGCAGAAGAGGAATAACATCAAAATTATATCACAAGGTATAGGACTCATCTAGACCGAAGCTGAGCACCATGGACCCTATTGCCAAAGAGTGACTGTCAAGACAAGTCACAAAGTCCAGGGATGGAAAGTCCGTAGGTGACATAAATAGAGAAAAGCCTTTGTTGACAAATAAAATGTCAGTGTTAATAGCACATCAAAGCCTGTACTGCAAATAACACAATGCCAAGTGTCCTGCTAATCAGTGAATAATCCACTTTACTGATGGCCATAAGCAAGAAAAAAACACACACCCTGCATAGGTCTCAATGAATCAGCATCTGACAATTAAAGGAAGGAGCTTAATGCAAGCTTCCTTAATGAAAGGGTCTCACCCATATTCAGGCAGCACAGGCTGAAACGGAGCATGTAGAATGTTACTGGGAGGCATGCATCCTGATAGTAGCCAAGAAAACCTTTTTTAAATCTGCAGTAGACCCTGGGTGTTGCCACTGTTAAAAAAAACATGAATTTGTGATGTGGTTTAAAAAAAAAAGCTTAAAAATATAGTTAAAATGACAGGGTTCATCGTCTAAACTAGGGATGCACCGATATGTTTTTTTTTTGAGGAAACAATTATTACAAAACCTTGAAAATATTTATTTAGAATTCAAACAATGCACAATATAAAATAAAATTCAAAATAAGGTATTTTACTTGGCCCCACTCATGAATAGCCTAAAAGCAAGATAGCTGAAATATTATACAGTTAAATATCTGATAAAACTGTCGCATAAAACAAGTGAATTCAAGTGCATTTTAATATTCTGAACGAAGTGCATTCAGAACAAGTGCTTTAAAACTGCTGAAAGATAAACACCATTCTCTGTAGGCCATTAACAGAA
>JBBPCW010000154.1:13585737-13596601 GCA_037974425.1 Phenacogrammus interruptus
ACACACACACACACACACACACACACACACACACACACACACACACACACACACACACACACACACACAGTCTTTTTTCAAGTCTTACATATTGTACTGACAAACAACAAATTCCCCAAAAGAGAAACAAAATGGAAGCTACAACACTGAACCATGCTAATAAATGTTAATTGTACAATTTGGCCGGTCTGCAGGACTAATCCTCCTCTGGAAACAGAATAGCTCGCCTCTGCCTTTCTGTCTGTGCGTGTGCAAACCAGCGTTTCAGATTTTGTCTCATACTGGAAATGTTCAAAAGCGAGAGGCAGAACGGTGATCTGTTGCACTGTATGTTGGGTATAGTGCAATATATAAAATCAGGTCATTATGAGGAACACATGCACACAAGAACAAAACTAGACACAAGAGTCAAATGTATGTGAAAAGTCTTTGTAAGGTACCTGTTTGTGCCTGTATCTCTGTAATGTACATGGTTTGTATTTGTGTGCACTCATGATCATGAGCGATCATAGGATGTAACAAAAGGGAGTCAGCAGCTGTCGTATTTTTTTTTTTTTTTTAGAGTGATACAGGAATAAAAAAGGTATAATTTGAGTGATAAATGTATGCCACCACCGCTCAGATGCTTTCTATGGAACATATTTTCTTATTTACCAAACGACTACAAATGTTAACTCTACTATCGCTAAAACCCCTTACCGGTTAAAATAACTACAGCAGAATCATTTAACTGTGCCTCTCCTTTCTCACCCCGGCACTGTAGAGCTATACGTGATACAATCATGTAGGAGTCAATCACACTTGCTTTCGAACATCCTCAGCCACACTCCAACAAACAACTGAACCAAATCACACAGAGTCACAGATCGGTTCCCAGTCAATTTCATAATTTGTCCGGTTTTACTAATATATGCCAATGATATGATTGAATCCCATCAGGTATTCTGAGCGCATGCTTTCCGTAATGATGTTAACTGCTAGGTGTCAGTATACTGTTTCTAATATTCAGTAGTAAATTGGGAAGGGAAGTCTCTCTCTAAAACTAAGGTGATCTACAGTAGTTTAACAGGGCAACGACATCCATCATCCATACTGCTGAAGCAAGGGACGAACAGTGAGGCCTCTGCCAGTGGCCAAGCAGTGCATCGATAACACACATCTGGGGCATCCAATCAACCTTTGCTTCAGTTGACACAGCTCCACCCACATCAGTCATCCATCAATAACGTACAACTCAAAGTAAATTAAAAAAATAAGTTAAATTCATATTTTCCAGCCTATCTCAGTTCATACTATTTTTGTGACTCATAGATCAACTTTGTTTGTTTATATACAATAAAGTGAGAGACAGTACAAGGCACACATTTAAACCTTTCTGAAACATTACAGATACATAAATTAACAAATCATCACATGACTATCGCTACTATTCTCTGAATCTGGTGCTAAAGGCTAAGCCAGCTCCATCATGTTGTCTATGCAGAATAAAAGGTTTCATATATGTGCTTGAATATGTGCTGATTGGCCCAACTTGGGAGCCAGTTTAGAGGGTCTTTCTGCAAGCTGCATGTACTGTGTTCAGCTCCAAGAGACTGTGATAGCCTTGGCGGGTCCAGAATGCGAGAACACCAGGGATGACTTGTGCTTATATCAACCCACATGTGAATGCTGTCGGATGAAGTCCTTTTCTGTTCTGCCCATTACTTGTTTGCCAGGTACTTTTCTAGGCAACAGTGCAGATTGCTGCAGCTATTAACCTGATAACAAGCATGTTTGCAGAGGTCAGATGCTGTCGACGAAGCTGCCAGGGAAGAGGCCCGTTCGACCGTTCCTCTGTAGTGTTCCTTTGAACCAGCCATCCTCTCGCTTCTTGTGCACAAACACAATGTCTCCCTCCTTCAGCTCCAGCTCTGCCTCGCTTTGTGGAGGGTACGACACCACCACGCGGTATCTGTCAACATCACACAGTTTCTGGGGTTAATAATACAATGCTAAACAAAAATTCTACCTAAAACCTTTTGAGCAAACGATTACACCAATATGTTACAAGCAGCAAATACCTCAAAACATCCTTCAGTACAATAGGTGGCAATGTAAGACATTTAACTCAGTACAGGAAAGCGTCTAGCCATTTACTTGTAACAAAACAAAACAGCCTCAGCCATTTAGACTGAATTTAGTTAGTTATTTCCATTACTGAAATAACGAAGTTCATGTGTTTTAGATTTTTAAAATGTTCTGTTTGCTTATATCTGTGTAAAGGAGCGACTAAAAGAAGACTTTGTTTTCATCACAGTACATGTACATGCATATAATAAGTATCTCCTTTGTTTATTCAGTGTCTAATTATTGTGTCTATTTTTGGATACTCCTTTCAACATTAACAGTTTTACCCAAAGCAATCAGTTTCACTGGTAGTGGATTAATAATCCAACCACATCATCTCTGACTTTCTTACTGTAGAGTACTAAGTTGGTGTTACCGTACCTTTCACACACAATTGGCCGGCCGTCATGCTGTACGGAGAGGAGGGAGGAGCATGGTTGCCGTGGTGGCGGTGCAATGGGCACGGGGTCCTGCAAACCACTCCTGCGTTGTGCCATGTCAGTGTTTGAAGATGATGACGATGAACAGGGCACGGGCATCTCAGACTCCACTGGACAGGACCCCGTTCTAGCTTGGCTGCCACCAGCAAGCACTGCAGAGACGGGCAGGGACATTTCAGTCCCCATGGCACCCTGCGTCATGTCCACAGCAGCTGCCTGCTCCGCCTCCAGCGTGGGGGATGATGGGGGCGAGGGGCGGAGCTTCTTTTTGTTAGACAGCAGTTTCAAGAGACCTTTCTTCTCTCTCTGAAAAACATGAGAGAACTGATATCACGCTATGTGTTATTAGGCTAAATTTATCTACAAACATGACAACATAACGTGGATTATAATTAAAATTGCAGCTCTTGCAATTTTAAAATTGCACTTTCAAACTGCAATTTCGATTCGAACTGGTTAGCCTTACAGATTAGCGCAAACGGACACAGCTGCAGTTTATCCTACCAATTCAGGTTCCATTCTTCTCTTTAAAGACGTCCCGGTCTTTCTTTCTATCTCCATGCAACTGCCCATCCTCTCTAAAATTCTCTAATTCAATTTCCAGAGCTATGCTGGGAAGGCAGAATACTCATCTGTGTGTAAATTACATTGTTAGTATAAATTTGTGGGAGACCTTTATAGAACTCTTCAAAACCATCTGTCTGTGCCCACAGCTGGAGGGCCCAGCCAGACAGCCCATTTTCAATTCTCTAATGCAAGTGCCAAAAGCATTCCCTGGGAGGTACTGCCTGGTGAAAAATGTGAATTATGCAGACATCTCTGTTCTCAAGAAAAGAAAAATGAAAATAAAATGGAAACTTCCAAGTGTATTACATTGATTTTTGGAAACATACTACCCTGGGAAATCACTGGCTTGCAGGAGGGTCCTAGATAACACTGAAGGCCAAGATATGAGTTAACCAATCTTGGAACAGCCCAGTTTGTGCATGTGCGTGTGTGTGTGGCAAAATGTCCTCCAAGCTAACCAGAATGCCAGTTAAGAGATAAATCTACAAAAGACAAAATATGTTGTCATGGGGAAAGCAGATCTTCCATACCGTGAGGCGGTCTCGGTTCACCATCAGTGTCTAGGTTTCTGGATTTTCATTTCACTGAAAATTGTGTGATATTTGCTTGGATTCAAGCTGAACTGTCGGCATTATTTGATAATCACTTGCTAATAAGTAAAATGGTTTCGTTTGCAATTTAGATGATAAACATGTCTCAATAGGTCAACATTATAAAGCCATGTTCAGCAGTTAAAACCTACACAAGAAAATGCTATTAGCACTCAAATTGCTTTTGTGAACATCACTGAAACAAATGCAACCTACACCAGCAGGATCTAACACATGCATGTATGTGTGTGCCTTTAATTACTTGATTGTCAAAATAACTGCTATATTACTTGATGATTAATATATTCAATTGTGAAAGATTCAATGTTAATGAAAAAAATCTGATACACTGAAGTAACTAGTCTCCAAGACTGGAACAGGCATGAGGAAACTGATGAGAGTCGGACTAGTTTTTATGTTTGATGCACCACTTTTCACACGTTCAAACAATGCTAATCTGATTGGCAATGAACAGAACTAATGTTTCCTGTATGAATACTTGGCTCTATGGTCACTGTTAGCTTTATGTGCAGGTTCTGTTTTAAAACTTTTGGATGTAACAGCATTGCCTCACCTTGCAGTCCTTATCCATTCTACAAGCAGCAGTCTGATTTGTTGCTGTGGCACCGAGGGGCTTGGCATTACCAGGGGTGACTGGAAGAGCCACCATGTTTGAGGGTCGCATAGCATCGACCTCCAGAGAAGCAGCACAGACATTGGGTGGGGTAAGGGAGGCAGCAGCACAGCCCATAGCCACACCCATTCTGCTTGAGGCAGGGCTAGAGGCGGAGCCAGAACCAGGGCCAGCTGACTGTTGCGGACACACAGCTAGGTGAGGCAGGAATGCCATAGGATTTTGTGACTGGATTGGTGTCACAGCTGCAGTTGGGCGGTCCTGATTGTGACAGACAGCTAAAGAGAGGACAGAACATTTGAAATTATAATTAAGGAAAACAACTGGAATTAAAAATAAATTGTTAACTCAACAAAATGTATAAATGTAGGCAGAGAAGAGATATATAGATGTAGATCTAAAAAGCACCAGCTGCTCAAGATGTGCATATGATTAAAGGGGGAAATCGTACCTGTTCTAACAGCATTCCGGGCCTGATTAACCGTCATCTGTGACGTCACGTGCATCAGCACTTTGGGGTGCTGGCCAGGGGGCACATGAGCAGCTGTCACTATGGCAGCCGGGAGAGGGCTTGAAGGAGCAGGACCTGTACAAATTGGGAGGGGCTTACCTGGGTCTATGTTACCCAGGGAAGCTCCAAGTTGAGCAGAAGAGGGGCTAACAATGGTGACACCTCGCCCAGCCTGAGAGACCAGCGTCAGGGGCACTTTGGGCTGACTGCTGTTTGCCGCCGTCCTAGAAAACAAACAAAATATTTTTCGGTCAATGACTTCTCTTATCGCTGACCATTTTCTTACGGTCATTTTTAATTGCAGCAGTGCTAATCAGAGCATGTTATACAATAACAACCAACTTATTAAATGTATATGTATAGTAATTGTTGTTATTAAGTAAGAAAACAGCCCAACCTAGAATGTTAGGCTGGTCAACATTACATTCACTATGTGTTTGATGGACATGAGATTCATGGCCAAAAGCACTGAATGCATAAGGACCTGTTAAATGCATTAAGCACTTCAAATATTTATGGTAATTAATGCATTAAATATTAGCAGCGAGGAAGAGTCCCCAGTCAATACAGTCCATTTAGGGAAACTAAACAGCAAAAACATACCATTTAGATTTAGGTGCTTCTGTGGTGTCATGTAAAACAAAACATGCAGCTGTCTATTCAGCCTACAGCAGTCTAATTCTGCCCATTCATGCTGAAGTTATTAGGAGTGTTTCAGCTTGGGCTGCTTTTTCAAATGAGGCACAATGCAGGGTAGCCAGTCAGAACATAGGAGTCATTTATATACAGTAAAATCCCACTTTAACGTGGATCAGCAGTCGCGGTTTAAGTCCAGCATGGATTTTTTTTCTGAGGACCAAACTATAATGAAACCCACGCACTATTAGGGAAACTGCAGATATCCTCATTGTTTTTTGCTTTTGTGATGCCCAGGCCTCTTGCAGATACATTTATACTTAAAAAATAACTATACATTTTTTGGTACTGTGAAGAGAAACACAAAGAAAACGTGTCTTCAGGCGGGAGTTTTGAAAGTAGACAATCTGACAGCGTTATTTATTTCTCCTTGCTGCTGATTGGCTGCTGCCCTGTGACGAAGCTGCATTCCAGAATTACCCCCTTGGAGCGTCTCCTGTGTTCTCATGTTTTTCGTTTTGTTCTTCTTAAAGCCCTGTATTTTTATTACAGTAAATTAAATTAATTTATTACTGTACTTACCTGCTAACACCAAAGACAATGCCTGTGCATGAATTACAGTACAGTCTACACTGAGGTAACACCAGTATTTTTACATTCTAGCACTGCGGGAGTTCAGTGTAAATTGTACAGTACGAATACATTCTCTTTAAGGGTAATGTATTAAACTTAAAATGCAATTAAAGTGTTTTGGGAGCATATTTGGGGGCATATTAATATACTATAAACATTTATAGGCATTTTTTTTTTTTTTTTACCACATCACAACAATGCAGTTTTCCACTATAAGCGGGTGCTCTTTGAACATATCTTACAGTATAGATCCCAAAATGAAAGTATTACTAGTAAACTTGAACTAACTTGGTTTTCTGTGAACTTATGTACGAATCTCCACCATGTTTACTTTTGCATAGAAAATCAGATGCTGTGTTTAGAGACTAGTTCTGAGTATCTTTGTACAACTATACAAATGATGGTCAAGTAACTTGTCTTTTGAAGGACTTTTCCTTAATGGGAAAGAGAATAAATACAAAATTAGAGAGGATTCTCTAAATGACATAAAATAATTATTTTTAAAGGACCATAAAAAAACAGGAAATACTGAGAAAAGTCAATGCAAAATCAAGCAACAAAAAAAAATAAAAAAATCAGTGGCTGCAAGCAAGACCCGGGTGCAATGGATCTTTCCTTTCATGAGATCAAAGTGAGAGTTGGATGCAAATGTGTGGATCCCATACCTGCTAACAGGACTCATGTAGTTGCCAGGAAACACTCCGATCTTGCCTGTGTGCATAGATGTGCCTTTAAACCAGCCATCCTGACAGCGCTCCAACACTAGGAACATCTCACCTTTCCTCAGCTCCAGCTCATCCTCCTTACGGGGAGTGTATGGGAACATTGCCACATACCTGAGATGCAAGAGAAAAAAACACACAAACAACATTCTATCACCATTTGCACGAGGACTTTTAAAGCTTCAGTAACCTAAACACGTACATACAGAAGATACGCACGAACCTACAACAATGTTTTAAGTTATAAATACATACTCCAATTTAAAAACAACCACATACACAGTGATATAATTACAGATGTATCTGATAATAACCAGACATGCTTGGTGTGACTTTTGATGAGGTAAACACTAAAAGGTCAGGGGCTGGGCTCCAGACCAGACTTAATGCAAAACTCCAGAGACAGAAGAGTTTCCCCCAGGGTCTGACCTCTAACCTGTGCTCAGTCATGCTCAAATGTCATTCAGTAACACCAGGGAGGTCAGTTAAAGGTGAACTCACACACACACTAAACAGAAACATGCACAATCGTATCTGTGCACACACATTCTCAGCCCTTTGCTCTCCAACACTTACACTGTCGGTCTCTGCCGGCCACCCTGGTCACTCGCTGTAGGGGAAGGTCTCTGTCCAGCAGCCAAAGAGGAGGCAGCACCCACACTAGAGGACTGTGGGGGAGGTGGTGGAGGAGGAGGCAAAGCATCCTAAAAGAGTAATACAGGAATAAATAAATAAATAAAGCAGGACTAAATATAAATTTCCATTTCCCAAGATAAAGCACTTAGATCTATTAAGCTAACAATACACAGAAAACTCAGTGCACTCAGTGACTCAACAAAGACTGAATACAAAAAATATTACAGATGTGTTCAGATATAGCACTATCTTGCAAATGAGCTATATTACGCCCCCCACAATATTTAAATGTATTTAAAGGATGCACAGTGATTCATGCATTCAAATGTTCGCACACAGGTTTCCAATTTATTCTAAAAGCCACCATTACTGAGACAGATCACGCAAAACAAATGGAAATACAACACAGATGCCTCTGCAACGGCATGTTTTTTTTTTTTTTTTGTTGGCTATCATTGACAAACATTAGTGTGTGCCCTAAGGCCACCAGAGCAGTCATTTCCACTAAGCACCAAGAGGCCCTCTTGCCACACTGCCCTCTTGCCATTTCAGCTTGATCACGTGTGTGTGTGTGTGTGTGTGTGTGTGTGTGTGTGTGTGTGTGTGTGTGTGTGTGTGTGTGTGCAAGCGCGCGCCTGCACCTGCTGGTGCTTCAACAGAGATTATTAGTTTGCCCACAGGCAAGAGTAACCATCAGAGCAAAAACATATTGTAAAACTCTGAACCACAAAGCCCAATATTTTGCCTTCACAGACAAAATTCACAGTCAAATAAACCGCTGAACGGCCACCGGAAACAACTACACTACACTGTGTGTAAAAGATGGCGATTACAGAGACACACACTTAAGGCCCACAGTTAAAGACCCAAGTCTTTTGCACCATGAAGGGATCTATATATATTGCAATGTTGAAGGCAAAGTTAAATCCTAAATCACATATTTGCTCTGAAACCTGATTCAAGTCTTATTGTTAAGACTGACCACTGGGATTGAAGCGTAGCTGGTCTCTGGAGGAAAGGTGAAGACCGTCGCCGTAGTTACGGGGCTGCTCGGTGGTGGAGTGACAATGAGTCCTGTCGTGCAAATGTGAACCTATCAGAAAATGGCAGGAAAGACAGACACATTAATTACAATTATACACGAGGCATGACAGAGACGAGCAGGCACACCCAAGATATACAGTACAGTGTTCTTGAAAAGTCAAACGGTATGATACAAACTGCTACAAACCTGGGAAACTGAGAACATAATAAAAAAGGACAAGCCTACACCAGATCAGTTAAGAAAAACAGAACGCAATCTGAAGAGACATGTCTGTCATCACTCATTTTTGCCACTATGTTAGTTTGGCAGTGTGTGTAAGGGTGCAGATGTAATTTTTTTTCCTCCATGAATAAGAACAATCCACTTTAGAAACTCAACATGACCAACAGAGGTGACCTGAAAATGTCACAACCAATGAGAACATATCTTTTGCAGCAGTAAAGCCACATGACGTTCTAACGCCTGCCCCTCTGAAGCTGCTTGAGAGGCCTAGTGGAGCTAATTACTGTCTACAGGAAGCTACATGGTGGACTCACATGAGGCAAACCATATTAGTACAGCCAGATTTTTTTGCACACAGATGATTCTAGAGTAGAGCATTACACACACAAATGCTACCTACACTTTAGTAAAAGTTTTAAACTTTGCTAACTATATCACAATTTCACATGTAGACAGTTTTGGTAAAAAAATGGTTAGGAGTAACATGTGTTTACACTCCAAAAAGGATTGTAAAAAGATTAAAAATATGAAAAAGAGGATCCAGTACAAGGATCCAGTGCTTCACACTGAGTCTCACTTGAAACGTATAGTACATTCTTAATGCAAATCTGAACTAGGTTCACACAGACCCCAAAATAGCCATCACTTGGGACAGAAGCTATAAATCTGCAGAAACAATAACATCCACTATTCACTTTCAAGTTCCTTCTAATTTCCTGTTCTTACTCTCTCAGATCACAGGAAGTAATTTCCGAGTGATTCTGCATATTGTATGGCTGCTCAAGGGACACATCGATCATGCGTGTGTTCATGGTTCTTGTTCACTCTCTTCCAGTCCAAAATTAGCCCTGGCCCTGAAATTATCTCCGCTTGCTTGCATATAGAAGGGCTAGAGCTGCTAAAGTCATTATGTGTAATGAATTGTGCATGACTGGGAGAAGGCAGTGTTAAAGTTGCCACTGTAGACACTCACCCAAGGCAACCTCTCCTAGTGTTTCTCCACCCCCACTCCCATCACTTCTCTTCAATTCCTACTTTTTTTCCTACTCTTCAATACAATAATACTTCACGGTTTGCTGTAGCAAGTAAAGGCTGTTTTTCTTGCTCAAGAGTTAAGACATTTTCACACCAAGTGCTTTGTTTTCAGATTAAAAAATGGAATTCAGTGGAATCTACACACCAAATCTAGTTTTGTTTTTTATCATTCTATGAACTAAATGTTACACCCCTTTACAAAGATGCTAGGCATGATATAATAACTGCTGTGCTAAGGTACTTGGGCATTCCAAGCCTTTCAGTTCTAATCCTCTATTTTCTATAACCTCTGCATATTTCTACTCAGTGTGTTGATTGTCAAGCTTTTGTGCTCTGCCATGAGCAAGGTGCGCTGTATGGCCACCATTTGTATAGACTGCAGCTAAGACAACAGAGCTCTGATTGGTCAGCCTGATTTTAATTCATTCTTACAAGCTGGCTCTGGTTAAACAAGCTGGCTCTGGTTAAACATTTAACACGACACAGTCAGCTCTGAAATCCATGTGAAAGATGGCTGAAATGTTTTGCAGAGTTTGTAAGATTTACGTTATGTGCTTTACCATTTTTGACCTTACCATTACGAGACAATATATCGGTTATTCATCAGACCAGTATTTTTCAAGCTTTACACTAGTCATTGAGCCTCTCCCTCTCCTTTTTTTGTCCCTTTCTTGCAACTGCCGCTTTATTATTTCTTTCTATCCTCTTTTATCTTGCACCAGTGAAAGGCTGGCAGGGGTGGTATCTACACTGCAATAGAAAAAGCTACGCACCAACAGAGAAGATAAAGATTTACTTACTACAAATATTTAATAAGCTATATAATGTAACTGTATAACCTGAACTCAGAAAGCACTGGGAGGACCACAAGGTGGGTGGTTATTTTACAGGCAAGAACAGGATTTCGTGGTATTGTGGTATTCGGAGAGCGTGGTTAATAATTAGGGCTGTAACAACTACACAGGAATGTTAAAATGACTTGATTATACCCTCTCATATAATGGGGATGGGCGTGCGTGCGTGTGTGTGTGTGTGTGTGTGTGTGTGTGTGTGTGTGTGTGTGTGTGTGTGTGTGTGTGTGTGTGTG
>JBBPCW010000154.1:13596701-13619023 GCA_037974425.1 Phenacogrammus interruptus
TGTGTGTGTGTGTGTGTGTGTGTGTGTGTGTGTGTGTGTGTGTGTGTGTGTGTGTGTGTGTGTGTGTGTGACTAAGCACATAGTACTTCATGGAAATTTATTTGAAAAATAAAAAAGCATCATTGTGTAAAATGTGTTGGAGACGTGCTATGCTGCACCAGCTCCAGGCTTCGTTTCAGGGAGTTCGTGGCTGGCACCAGCCAGGAGACGACAGGCGTCTGTCAGACGACATAAAGCAGCAACACTGATAAAATTGAATTAATTACACTGGAGCTCTGGGAATGGGTTAGACTGTCTGCAAAAGAAAAAAAAAAGCATGTGGGGTGGAGGGGGGGTGTACAGGGATGGCAGGATGTATGATACAGATACAGAGGAAAAAAGCAATCAAGGAAGAAAAAAAAAAAAGAGTGGAATAGAAACAGGCGGGGGGAGAAAAAGAAAAACACAGAATCAGAGAGAGCTAGAGATCAGAGCAGAGTGCCTCAGGCAAGCGAGTCACGCTCGGAGACTCATGCTCAGGCAGAATATTTTTACTCCAGCATCATGAAAAGACAAAAACAAAAAACAGCATCTAAAAAAATGAATCTAATTATAGCCATAGATACAGCCACAACAAACAAAGAGGCCGGCTTTATACAAATGAAATTGAGTCGTGCCATCTATCAACTTACAGAGCACGATTTAAAATAATAATAAAAGAAAGAATTAGACACTTAGCTTGTGCGGTGAAACTGAACTCCACCTGTAACACTTGCGTAAATAACCTGATTTCCATATGGAGCTCTCTGTAGACTTGAGAAATACTCAGTATTTACCCCTGTGACAATCCCTCAGTCAATATATTTCAGTTATTATTTAAACTTTTCTTCTGATATTTTACTTCTTTTGCCTGAAAGCAAGCTAGCAAAACGGCACAAAATCTTGCTTGATGCTTGTCCAACATCCCCACAGCAGAGCAGCATCAGATTTCTCATTATGAAGGTACTGTTGTTCCCTCCTAAAAAGGGGAAACAGTACACACATGCTTCCTCATTCCATTGCACCAGCGATCCTCAGAAAGAGCTGAATTAGGACTGGGATTCGCTAACAATCTTTACTACTACCAACAGATCTAGCAAACAAACTCAAACTCCAACTGTCTCCAGGGCAGGTGCTGTTTTTTTTTTTTATCTGTTCTTGTCAGTGTTGGGGGTGGGGTCAGGTTCATATAGCAAGATTATAGGATGCCACACAAAGTGACATCCACTGGCTCATCAGATTTGCTTCCTGACATCCACATCATGAGGCAAGCAGTGGAACAACTGTAAGTCACCATTATCCTGTAGTTGTTGTCACCTCTGGGAGACAACAATTCTCTCACACACACAAACTGAAGAACTATGCAGAAAAAGGGAGGGAGAGACATATGTGTGGAATGGGGGAGGGGGGCACAGACAAAAACAAGCCATAACAGACCCTGGCATTGTTAAGCACATCACAGCTTGACTTTTGACTCTGAACGCATGCACTGCCTTCAATACATTCTCTCTGTCACTCCGGTACAGTCACAATTCCCTCACCTTTATCCATACTTAATTTTTCAAAGGCAACACTTAGAAGGTTTCATTATTCATTCAAATTTGAATTCCACTCCCCTCTCTAACTCTATATCCTCATCTCTCACCTGGGAAGGGGCACTTGAGGACAGTCCTCCACTGAGCTCCCCGATGCGGGCTGCTGCCGTTGGGTTGGAGGAGCTGATGAGCACAGGGCCACTGATCTCCATGGAGTGTCTCTGAGGTGGTGGGGCCAGGCATGGCTTGTGGGACATGGTCAGGGAAGTAAACGAGTGTCGCTTCTTACTGTTCTTCTTCTCGCCTGCAGCCTTGTGTGAGCCGTTGGCCTGTGGGCCCAAGGCAGAAGAGGAGGGTCCCTCGCCTGAATCACTGCTGCCATCTGGCACCTTGTCCAGCTCAATGAGGTGCCGTGCTGCTGTGTTAAACTGAGAGAGAAAGGGATTGAGAAAGATGGAGAGAGAAACATGTTAGTCACGGTTTTCACCAGATCTAAAAATAAAAAAGGTTATAGAAATAGAAAAATGTTTTAAAAAAAAAGGTTAGAAAATACAAAGTAATGTAACCTAAACTATCAACATAACAAAAGTGCCATTTCAGTTCTTATTTCTGGTTCCACCTTAAACAATGCAACATTGAACACTGACTGCTACACAATTTAAGGTGGAGCAGAAAACGCTGGCAATGAAACTGGGGTCCTAAGTTAGCAATAGATTAGGAACATAGCTCTTTATTTGATTCAGATGCGCTATTAAATGTTCAAACAAAATTAATAATAACTCAAAACCTCTAATGATCAAAGAGAAAAAAGGTGTTAGTTACTTATTCAACCTTTTTTGTGTGTAAAAAAAAAAAAAAAATCAAAATGCAAAGATAAACTAAGAAGCAGATAAAAGAATGATGGGATCAGACCAAGGAAATGGAGCAAGGGAATGAGAGGAAAGTAAAGAAGAGAATCAGACACATATTACTGTCACTCAAAAGCAATTCTACAGAACAACAGAAAGAACATACACAAAGAGCTCAGAAGTGAAAATGAAAAAGACTGTGTGACTAAGAAGGAGAAAGGCTGAGAGGCTTTACAGTGGTGAGAGAGAAAGAAAGAGAGCGAGAAAATGGAGGAAAAATAGAGGGGGGAAAAAAAGGTGCGGTGCTACAGGCTGGTGCACAGAATGTGAACTGAAACTGTAGGTGACAGCCACTTTTAGGTGAAACAGAAATCAAAGCAATACTCAGCCAATCAGACGGTACAAACAAGTAGAATCTTTCACTCAGTCGAGTTCACCTACAGGTCCCAGAGAAGCAGCAAACTCTGAAGCTAAACTAGGTCATGCTAGTAGATATAAAGAAACTAGAATAAATTGGGAACATGAATGCATAAGACATGAGTTACCTACAGGCAGTTCCGTTCCCACCAAACCAAATCATACATTATAACTCAATATTAACTGTGCATTTCGTGGACTTGCTTTTTCTTGACTTTCATTTGAATTTCCTACCCGTCAAAGGTTCCCAATTATAGAATATAGAATATTGTATTATAGAATATTGTGTTATTCTACCTTCCTGCACAGTAAAATGATCAGTGTCACAATGGCGTTTTTGTTTTTGTCAGTCAAATCTCTCCAACAGTGGCTCCTAAAATGAGTATCATCAGTCCTTCATAACTGCAGGTTTCATTAGGAACAAGTCAAGAACAGAAAACAGAATCACAATGTCAGGGTTTGAGAAAGCATTGCCAGTCTCAGGTAACGGACTGTGCTACATAGCATGTTAAACTGAAAAACGAAATTATTGTACTGTGCTTTTTGATAGAACTGTGAATGTAGCTCTGCTAATTTGCCGTTTCATTGTGTGTTCGAACTTGCACATGATAAGTATTGTGTGTAACAAATGAGACAACCTGAGCTGCACTTCATCCTCCTTACTGGTGAGGGAGCTATGGACAAGAACCAAATTTACCTTGCTGTTTGTGGCACTATGTGAGGACTGTGAAGAAAGCATCATTGCCTCTCATGGTGTACTGAGCAGTCGTATGTTGAATTACCTTCGACTGTAGTTGCGGACACTCCTGTTTTGGGTTTCTGGCTTTGCTTTGGCTGATTTTGTATTAATTGTCCGGTCACTGTGTGCCCTTGCTCTACCTGGTTTGTTTCAAGGATTACACATTCGTATCATCTCTGTCTTCATGAGTTGCCATCAAATTAGGCCATTAAACCTTTAACAGCTATTTATATTTTCACCACCTCATCATTACAGTGACTAGGATGAAACCAAAACACTCCCAAGAGAATCAACCGAGCCATCTACAGAGTGGGGGAGCACCCTAAAGGATCCCCCGTTTACATTTCTGAAACACCAATGCTCCACCTGAAGTATTGCAGTGAAGCCACTTGCTACGTCAACACAGACTGAAACGAGGCGAGGTGCATGAGGAGTAAATTAGTCAATGAGAAATGAGAGAATAAGACATTAGTGTTTAGTTTCAGTTAGTGTTTTTAAATGTATCTGGAGCTTCAAATATTGCACAGAAATTGACAAGCAGATGTTTCTAGCACAGGCCTTCTTACTAGGCATTCACGACTCTTTATTTAGCAGCATTTATGGACAGGTTTTGGCAGTGCTACAACTTAACTTTTTTGCAGAGTGCAAAATCGATTTTGTCTCCCTGTTCCAAACTGTAATACCTGATTAACTAAATCGTAAAATGTGGTAACAACATTGATACCCAAGCGATTGCACTATTCCATCAGGAGTAAGCTGATCTATTGCACTTCGACAACACCCTTGTGTGAGCATCTTAAAGTACAGAACAGCCCTCATGTATTATTGTGTATTAGCAGTGTCTTTGACCAGACTACGTGCAAACAGGCTGCGGAAAACCATGCTAGTCACTCCAACACCCTACAATAATACGCACGGGGAGGGCAACAGGAACAGCGCATGATAGCAGCAAACAAAGGCAAGACCAAAAATAAAAAGCTATTTTTCCCTCTCTCTGAGTGCACGTCTCTTCTGATGTCACCACACTATGAACTCAAAAGTGCTCGTTCATGAAAAAACACCTGCAGTCGTGAAAATAGCAATTGCTTTTGCGAGACCTTAAAACCACCCTGTTTTTCTCTCTCTCTCAGTACACATGTGAAACAGAGAGGTGCTCTTGGAGACCTGCTCCTGCCACAGCAGCTATTTTGGAGTGTTTTGATGGTTATTTTAAGATCCAAGTTGGAGATGCTGCGATGACGAGAAGTTTTGAATGTCGGGGACAGGACCTAATGATGCTATTCAGAATGTGTGCACACCAGTGAGAGAGAAAACGAGAGCAAAGCAGTAACAAAAGTAAGAGAAGCTATGTCTGGCAGGAACAATAGCTATATGACTGCATGCGTATGGAGCCATCGCTATGGATTATATAAGTAAGTGAATAATGTAGCAGTAATTTTGATGATTAATCCATTACTAATAATTCATGGGAGTAATTTTATTTCACATGCATGAAATATGGAACTTCAAAAATGTGTACATTCATAAGATTGTTCTGTTCCTTTTCGCTCTTTCAGTAGCTATTAGGACTGTAACAATATGCAACACGAAACCAAAATCGCAAAATCACTCAGATCCACAAACCTGTGCCCCGGTGTGAGAAGACAGAATTGCAACACACCCCTTCCAACTCCAAGAGACATCCTTCCAATCCAGATACAATGCTACCACATCTTTGCTGTTGCCCCTCCGCTAGGGGGTTGGACCCGTATACATAAATATATATTTTTTTGTTGCCATAAAAGGAGGATTTTAATGTCAATTTCTTTTCTTTAACCAATAACTGAGGGTCTTAGGGTTTCAAAGAGTCCTCCCACAAGTTTAAAACCATACAAGCACGGATCGACTCCTTTGTTTGCTGAATTTATTCGCTGCGAGTCCATGGAAGTTATAACACTGGGCTTGAAAGTGTCTATAAGCTGGCTGGGTTGTGATAAAACCACTTTGGCGCTTCTGTGTAATTATTTTATTGTGTTTTGAGAGTTTTGTGGGGTCCGGTCAACTGGGTGGATTTTTTTTCTTTTTCTTGTTTGAACGAAGAGGCGTGTTGACTCCTTGCATTTGACTCCTCGGTGTGGTTCACCGAAGCCTTTTCTGCGGTATGAATGGAAAGGAAGCAGTATTTAAGAGTTTATTGATTTATAATTGTGGCAAAGATAAGGTGTCAAAATGGCATCTCAGAATTTTTTCTCAGCTCCTCCCCATCCAAAAGAATCGTGATACGAACCGAATCGTGGGTTTGGTGTATCGTTACAGCCTTAGTAGCTATTAAAATTAAAATTCACTATTTAATCAGATACATTGTCCGAAAATACAATGTAGCCAATACATTGTAGAAACCTGGGATTAACACAATGATTTAGTGGAGGTCAGTAATGTTTGTGAATAGTATTAGCACTGCTGCAGAGTATTTGTACAGTTTAAGTTATGCATATTAATAAGGGAGTACTGCCAACAAGCGTGTGTGTGTATGCATGTGGAAAAGAGAATAATGATGACACGAATAAGCGCGTTCATTCATGTGCATGTGTGTGTGAGAGGAGTAGGGAGCCATGAGCTTCTGTCTCGGTTCTATCGAAAGCCTCACCAGCTGTTCCGTTCAAAGCCACTGGGACTGTACGTCACTTATTAACAGAGTAATGGTGATTTTTGTGCATCTCTTTTCACTGAGCCGTTTTTAGAGTGCTCTGTGGTTCAAAAGGCTTAAAGAGCTTTACTGAGAACACTGAGATTTCAAAAAGAGACTGACTAATTGGACGCGTTCACAGTGATTGAAGCGGATGATGGAGATACACTTCTGAATGTCTGGGGGCTTACTTTTTGATGAGTAAATCAAACTGAATCATGCGCAGCCACCAAAAACTCCCTCAAAGAAAAGGAAAAGAAAAGAAATAGCAGATACAGGAAACACAAAGAATTTAATTAAGAATCCTTATTTTGGGTTGGGTGATATTTGTAAAAGTTACACCACAGAAAATTCTATCAAAATCTGCATACAAATAACTTTTAATCCAAATTTGACACTTTGGTTCATTACAGGTAAATTTGGTTTTGGGCAGCATTCAACTGTTCAGTGGTCTAGAAAAGCATATTGTGGAGCAATAACCATAAATATCACCAGAATACCTTACTGGTATTCACAATTATGTATTATCAATGTCATGTCACAATAGCATTATACATATTCCAACATGTATAAGCCCTCTCAGCTGATACAGCCAATGAGAGCACTGGTCATTTGCATACAAAATAAACACAGGGTATGAGCTTCTTTTCCACTGAATTGGAAATGACTGGAAAGACTGAAAAAACTGAACTCTGGTGTTATTTGCCACTTTTCACATTTGTCTTTCAAAAGGCAGTAAAAATCTCTTAGATTCCTTTAAAACATCTCTCACCTCCACATATGATATGGGAAAGATGCCAATCTTATCTCCCAGCATTCCCTCAGCCCAGTTCTGGTCTACTCGTCGAATCACTGTTAGAATGTCGTCCTGCATGAAAGAGAACACAGACATTCAGTTCACTAGCTGAAACATGCTAAGCCGTCCCTGTTAATAAGTGTTCTATATGTGGTATTAAACAATAAATTGGATGAAATAAAATGCTTTATGGATTACATGAATTTTTCAATCATATCCCTTCTAGTTGTTTTCTGTTTCTGGGTATTTCAAAAGCAGCAGCGAAGAACTCAGAGGCCGATGTAAAGAGTAACTAACAAAGATGCGTGTGTTAAAGGGAAAAGAGGACTGTTCTGACTTCAAGTGACCTCTATTTGCAATGGAGTGTCAAAGTAGAACCAGCGTGCAAGAAACAGTGGTATGTTTCTGTAGCTGAAGCAGCACACAGTGCTGAACACCGACCCTCCAGGACCAGTCAGGCATCCCTGATGTATGTTAGAAAAATAGCATGCTGTCATTTTATTGGATTATTTAGCTCTATGTATATATTTTTAGCACCAAAACAAATGAAAAAAATCTTTAAATATCTTAAGGGTGCCATTAATATTTTTATGAACATCTATTATGCCACTATTGCTGTAATTGTTCATTCTTCAAAAGTACTTTGTAATGCTGAGCCAAACCACTAACAATTAACCTGTTACACTGCACTGAATTCGCAGCTAGGAGCGTTTGTCCTGTATGCAGCACAGGGTTATAAACATGCCTTTAATCGCGTTTGGTGTATATTCATGTCAGTTTCTCTGACCAATAGCTGAGGTCATTAGGATTCAAATGGCCCGACCCGCATCCGTCTGCGAGCTACAGAGGCAGAGATAGCTCTGAAAATAACCCAGAAACTAATTTGTTGGGAATATTTGGCCAGCAAATAAGAATTTCAAGGGGAAATTGGAGTGATGGTCCGAGAGACGCGCTCCGAGGCACACGGTTTCTGAGCTGGATTTATATGCTGCAATGGAAATTATGACACTGGGCTCTAAAAGTGTCTATAGGCTGGCTGGGTTGTGATAAAACTGCTTTGGAGTCTCTGTGTAATTGTTTTATTGTGTTTTGAGCGAGTTTGGTGGGCTCCATGCAGCTGGGCGGAGTGTTTTTTTTTCTTTTCTTTTTTTTCAATGCTCCCGGTGAAGCAGGAGAGGGGTGCTGACTCCAACTCGATTCCTCGGTGCAGTTGACCAAAGTCTTTTCTACAGAATGAATGGCAAGGAAACGGTATTGGAGCGTTTATCGATTTATAATTTTGTGGTAAAGATAAGGATATCTCCGAACAAAATGGCATCTCAGAATTGTACTGCTCTCACAAACACTTATAAAATATATATTTTTTATTCCTTTGAGCTCGAACTTTGAATATAAGCTGAAAAAACCTTCATACATGGCTGAATTCAGCATACATAAAACACAAACGTTTATAAAATCTGGCATTTCATCCAGTGCAGTGTGAACGTAAGATTTTCATTCACTGGAACATGAGCCTTCAGAGTCTTAGCTTGGAAAGGAGTCAAACTGCAAACAAAAATAAAGTATGACAGTTATAAGCTTTTAAAATTGGGAGCTGTAAAAACACAAGATGGCTGCTGAAGGGGGTGAAGCTCTACTTTAATAACTAATTATGTAGAAGTTGCTGTTTATTTAGAAAATCCTAGCATGGCATGGACAGTCTAAGATCCACTGTAATTGTAAAAGCTCACACCAAGCTTTGTGTCTTTTTTCCACCCACATTATTTACAGATAATCATCATTATTGTTGTTCAGGAGAGTCCAGTGAAATGGTTTCGCCTTTCAACAGCCCAGGGCAGGTGTGTTTGCATGTCCCAGTGTGTTTTAAAGTGAGTTTGTAATTAACTGCATGCCCCTGTCCCACTAGAGCAGACTCACCTTTGAGAAGGGAAGGCAGTCCTTGTCTGCCTCCTTGTCTTTCAGCTCAAAGTCGTACAGGGCCTTGCACTGCGGGGGTGGCTGGGGCAGCGGTTTGATCACCTGCACAAAGCTGGCAGGGAAGAAACCGTGGACTCCGCCCACCTCACCATGGTACCAGTTCTCATCCACCTGTCGACGCAGGATGATGATGTCACCCTTGCTGAACTTAAGATCGCCCGGCTCCTTGCCATCGTAGTTGTATAATGCTTTGGCGCAGGGAAGCTGCGGCACTCCCTGCAGAGAAGAGAGTGGGAGAGAGAGAGTGAGTTAGTTTAGGGCACTTTCTCTGGAACAGTAAGATTCATGGATAATGCAACATCAGCACTCCAATGTGCACTCATCATTCATTTTTCAAATATACAGGACTGACTTGGAGCTGCTGTGAAAACCAGGGGAATATCAGACAACCACAGGATGGAAGTGTGTGTGTGTGTGTGTGTGTGTGTGTGTGTGTATAACTGTGTGTAGCACCAGTGACATCAAGTCCCTCACATAACACATTTAAAAACAAAGTGCTAAGTCAAAGCAGATGGATTTCTAACGCAAGCACACATGAATAAAATATATAAGGTGTAATAAATGAAATATGTAGCAGCAAGACATAAACATAAAAAATAAGCACAAATAGAGAAAGATCAGATAGAAACCAACATCTTAACCAAAGTAAAATGACAATTGAGTACATAAAAGGAAAGAAGACAATTCAATACACAAAACAAACTAATTCTGCAATTAAAATCAAAGCAATAAGAAATTAAGAACAATTTGAAAAACCAAGAACAGTTAAGAAAGTAACTAAGAAAATATGTGTCTTTTAAATTGTCAATGGTAGAACAGGACCAGATGCAGAACAGGAGTCAGGGGCCACAAACAAAACGCTTGGTGTGATTGGGGGACAAAAGTAATTGTGAGAATGCCCTAAATGACCTGAGAGCAGAAATCACTAATATAATATGGAACTAATCTGTTGAGAGCTTTAAATACAAAAAATGAAATTCAAAAATGAAAATCCTTTATTTTACTGACAACCAATGCGAGTGAACCAAAAGATGAGTTATTTTAAACCATTTGTAACTGAGAATCTGTGGACCAAGCCACGAGGTGATAAAAGCATGGATAACTTTTCAGGGCGTTATGAGATGAAAACAGCCCTTATGTGGCCATAGTTCTACTAACCCTTCATTAAAATTCAAAGTAGTGTCCAAAAAGACACCAAGATTGCGTTGTGTACACATGTGGTCAGGGGACCAAGCTAATTGTTTAGGCTAGGACAGAGCGAGAAGGACCACATATAATTATTTTGTTTTGTTTTCACTGAGTTGAAGGAAGTTCCTCCCCACACAGCAATTGATGCTGTCTAGACCATTAACGAGGTCCTTCAGCAGGCAAGTGCTGTCTGGTCTAACTGGCAGGTAAAACTGTCTTCCACATAACAGTGATACGTTTATTCTCGCTACACATGCTACTCTTTGGCTCCATCTTTGAGATATAAAGAGGTCCTAAAATTGAACCGTGGGGTATGCTACATTTGATGGGACAAGGGGATGAGAAACAGTTTCCTATTCTGACTGAAATAGTGTTAGGTGATACTGGTGGTACTGGTAAACTCAACATACATATACAGCAATCCCCCAGTTTAACGTGGATCAGTCGCAGATTCAGTCACACATGGATTTTTTAAAGAACCAAACCCATCGTTTTACGCAGAAATCCCCACAATACCGTGGAAACTGCAAATATTCGCCTTTTTTTTTTGAGAACTGAACTGTATTACCGCCACCAGCCCAAACCGTGGTGGTAATACATTGAAAAGTTGTCAACCGCCATAAAAGGAAGAAGCAGCCTGCTCTGTCTTGTCCTTCTATTTTAGTGTCATAAACACTTTGTGTCTTGGATTACTGTATATAATGGAATCCAACAACAATTAGGAATAAGTTAATGCAGTATGCGTTAGGACCCATTTTAAACAATCAAATCGCAAACATTTCAGTTATATTTGATATACCTAGAAATCAATGTTGATGTTGCTCATCAATGATTGTAAAAGATAGAAGACTGAAGGGTATGAACTAGGGGTGCAACGGTACAGGTATCCCACGGTACAGCACGTATCTCAGTATTTGGGCCACAGTTTCGGTTCGGTTTCGGTACGTGTTTTGTGCTTAAAGAGAACAATATTTTTTCTCCCAAAATTGTATCTTTATTTTGAACAATTTCCAGCAACACTGTGCTAAATAATATAACAAGTGTTAAATACAACACTACAAATAATAAACTGCCTCTTACTCATGAATAAAATATGTATACATGTATAAAATTCAAACTTACAAAATATATTAAAAAAACATTTTTAAAAGTGCTCTAAACACAACACAGCAGTCAGAGTAAACATACTTCAGCTACATTCACGATGTAAAGTTCATTATCAATTATTGCCATTATGGGCATGAGGTATTTATTCCTCTGCTATTATAAGATTCTTCTCTAAGAAGATAAGCGTGTCAACATTGTCAGTTGCAAGGCAAGAGTGGCTTGCACTTACACTCTGTCCTGCAGTGGAGAAAATTCTCCCGCTTACAACAGAAGCTCCTGGGACACAGAGGTGACGTGCAACTTTAGCAACATGGGGGAACTTTCTCTCATTTGCCCTCCACCACATGAATGGATCTATATTAATAGAGAGAGTTACCTTTCAGTCTGTCCTCTGTTCAGGAACTGTTATCTCAGCATGACTATGCTTGAGATGCTTAGCTATATAGCTCATGTTTCCATTTGCGTATGGGACACGTGTTAGGCAATGTTTACAAACAGTGACATTACTATTAACTGTTTTGACTCCCTGGTCGTTGTTTTCTACAGTGAACCTGATAAAAATCCATTCTGGAGATTTGTACGAAGCCGGTGCTTCTTCAAATGTCTGCCTCTCGACTGTTCCACCGGTGCTGGCCATGCTTGTTTGTTTTTCTTTTTTTCCGCGTCTGTGTGCCAAGCTGCGAGCTCAGCTCCAGTTACGTCAGTGTGAGGGCGGGCGAGTAGGTGGAGCGGTATTTTACCGTGTACCGTTGCATCCCTAGTATGAATGCTTTTATAAACCCTTTCCTGAATGTCTCTCATACTTCAACAGAGGACCTTTAACTGAGATCTATAAAAGCAATCTACTCCATGGCCTCATCCAAAAAGCACCAGGATAAATCTCTTCTTTGCTCTACAACGGAAACACAAAAACACAGAGTTCATGCCAGAGCGTCTGTAACACAGACAGCAATGGTCTGTCTGTCTGACTGCTCGCGTTGGCCTGACTTTCTGCTGTTTGAGTTGCTTTACTCACTGACTAGCCCCTTGTCTGGTAGTCCCAGAATGCCCTGGGGTTTGTCCATAGGCCCACAATACCATGGGGCAAGGCCCATTTATTAGTGTGTGAAGAGCTTTATGGAGCAGGCCCAGTCGCCTGGAACCAGTCAAAGCTCCATTCAGCAGTGACAATGATCCACAGGCAGAGGGAGGGAGGGGGCCGTGAAAGTAGTGCGGACCGATTCAATGAACCCCTTTCAGGCAGGACGTCCAAGTGAGTCTCCCGCCTCATGCAACCACGAACCAAACCCCACCATGAGCTTCCTCCTTTCTGGTTCATATTCAGCGCTTGGAGCAGAATCACAAACACAACAGAGCACTGACAGTTCCTATCCTTAAAAAAGGAGAGAACAAGAGTGAAAGCAACAAATTGGCATTACAAATGTTTATGATAGGACAGAAAAGGAGTGATGGAGAGTTAGAAAGTGGGGCAGATACAGGAAAAAAGAAAGAAGGAAAGCGGACATGGTCAGTCAGATAGGGAGAGGGAAGATATATTAGAGATACAGAAAACAGAAAAGAGAGAGACAGAAAGGTGGCGGCCAAGAAAAGGAAAGGGAAGGGAGACAGCAAACAGTGAGTGAAAAAAAAGAATGAAAAAGTGATGGCTAAATGGAAATAAAAGGCAGAGACAGAGCGTTGTGATGATCAACAGAGCAGTTTCTTAAAATCTAAAAAGCAGGCAAATGAAGACGTGCACCTGACGTATTTAACTTAATTATCAATTAGCAAACAGTTGACTCCTAAGAATTCCTTCCAACTGTGCAGCATTTATAGACATGTGGTGCAGCAAGGTCTTCGATAACAAACAGCCCCATGGTCCAGTGCCCATCTTCAATCCCTCAGTGTTTCTTATTTTCTTTTTTTTTACCCTTTTCCTCTTTCTCACTCCTTCGCTCTTTTCCTCCCCCACTGAGGGCCTCTCACAGAGCCAGCTGTCAGCAGATTTACAGACACACCAACTTTTGCCGGAGAGATAGAGGGAGGGAGGGAGATAGAGAAGAGAGGAGCGAGAGAGATGGGGAGAGAGACGGGGAAACAACAGTTAAGCTTCTACAATGAGTAAATGACTTTAAAGTAATATGTATATATTTGTTAAATATACACACAATTTCAAACTCTTCTCTACTGAACGACTGCATAACCTCTTGTGGTTAGTCTTCCTAACCTGTACCGTGTAAATTTAAACAAATTCATGACGAGCACTATGGTCAAATAATGGAATTAAACCATCTTTCTTTGATTTTTCCCACTGTGTAGCCTAAGGCCTCCGAAATATATTAGCTGATCTGACCAGCACAAGGATCCATTCAACTTCCAGGTCAAGCAAATACCAAGGCAACTAAACAGACTGCATCTAGTTCAACCCAAAGCAGACACAGCAACAAACTGAATTCAGCCCTCCAGAATTGGAGACAGTGTTAGTTTAAGCCAACTGTGTGTGGCATCACAGCCAAAAAAGCCTTCTTTAATTGCCAAAGCTAAAAACAAAGGGACTCGGTCAAGCCTAGTCTTATTCACTTGTTTTCAGTCTTCCAGCACCTATGCTGGTCTGGTCTTGGCTGTAGGAGCCCGGCTGCACAAAGTGAAAAGTAAGGAGCAGATAATGTGCCCGGACTGGTGCACTTTCTTGTGTTGAAACCTGCACTAATGTTGAGCGGTGTTATCTCCCTGCACTCTGTCACCGGCTGACAGGTTCAGGTGCCTTTTCCAGCAGTAATGAAGCCTCGGTAATGAGAAACTAATGAGCTCTCACACGGTCTGAGGAAATGAATCAAAATAAAGGCACCGGTTACGGTCGCACGCACATGCTGAGTAAGCATCGGAGTAATGTAAATGCCAGGCACCATAAACAGGAAGGGTCTTATTTTCTTCTATAAAAACATCTAAGACTGCATGTTGCACTCAGTGATCGAGGAACTACATAATGTACATTTGCTAGAATCACCCATAACCCATCTCATATCCTTCAATCAAAAACACTGTCTTTCAGGAGAGACCCTTTCTATGATCACCCAACTCCTTTCATTCTTTGTTGAAATAGGAGACAATATCCACTATGAAGGGAAAACAGTTAATTTTATAATTAAGACAATCTGTGATACATTCTGCCAAAAACTGGAATGAACTCCATGATTAAATGCTCCATAATAGTGTTCCAAAAGAAAAAACCAAAGCATTCAATTCATATGTCATACACAAATACATTAATTAATTTGTCTTCGAAGACTTCTAAAACTGTTTTTCTTAATTAAGCCTTCTCCATGTGCTGCTGTCTCATTATGGCAACTGGAGCTTATCAAATGAATTAAAGTAAAATATGCTGGCATTTCTTGTTAGATTCTGTCCAAAGGACGTATTGCGTTATGCTGCAATGCTACAGTTACTTATTACTTCTTTTTTTTTTTTATCTTTTAGAAGAAGAAAAAACGCAAAATATTTACATATATAGAGAGGTCTGGAAATGGCTAAGCAAACAAACACAAAACAATTTACTGTATTCAATTTAATAGCTGCCCTATTCTCAAAAACATGCCTTTTAGTTAGACTGAAATTGGACCTGAAATGATGATAATATTGTTAAATGCCCTCCAGGCTGAAAAACTCACTTCAGCATGAACAGCCACTTAACTGCTGTGGGCTACTTGGGTGGATGTATGCAAAAATGTTTTTGTGAAGCTCGTTTTGAACTAGGACTGCACGATATTAGGAAAACATGCAAGATGCGATATCACATACGATAAGTAAAAACTTAGCCTTTATAGTGTTAATGTTTTTCTGCTTTATAAACAGACTCCAGGCACTGACTAGTCTATGCAGAAACAAAATAAAATGCAATATTTCCGTTCCAACATGTTTTTAAAAGAATTTACTTAGAGCATTTAATGCCTCCCATAAAACCATTGAACCATTGTTGAAAAAAATCTGAAAATATTTAATAATTTTAAATCTTAAATAAATGTAAACATAATTTAAATTATAGTAAGCTCTTAGCCAGAAAAAAATAGCAAAAGGAAGAATCTATAACAGCAGCACAGAAGATGAAACTGCCTAGTGATTTTTTTTGCCTTCTTCTCTGTGGCACTGGGTGAAGAGTTTTGGGAAAAACACCATTTATTGCAGTTCAGTCAGTCTTTCGCGATATGGATATTTTTTTCGCGATATGTATACTACGCATGTTGATATTGCGATGGTAAATTTGTGATATATTGTGCAGCCCTATTTTGAACACATTGTTTCTGTAAGTTAACACACATTAAGCATAAGTATGGCAAGTAAATTACATGTTTTAAGCTAAACTAACATATACTTTATTTTTTTGGGGCTTTCATGTTTCACAGAAGGAAAAAATAAGTTAAAAAATAAATTGTTAAATCAGTGTCGATTATTTAGCTTTTTTCTCCATTGTCCTGTACACAAATTCAACAGTGGGGATGCACAGACAGTGAATTTTAAATTGCCAATCTCATCTTCTTTATAGACAAATTGGCCATTGTTTGATTATTTCAAATGTTTCCCAGACTGCGCTAGACTGAAAACGTTTATGAGCGGTTTCTGACCAGTAATGCAACTGTGATTAAAAAGCAATTTTTTGGGAAACCTCCCCTGCCAATTCAACCGGAACACCCATTCAATTTCAGGTCTTAGGCTTGTGCCAGTTCACAAGCTCTGCTTTATTAGATTTCGTTATTACCTTTATTACCTCATTTTTGCAGCAAAAAGTTGAACTAAGTAGAGCAACAGCTGTTGAAATGTGAAAACTGCACTCTTTCAAAATGCAAATTTGATAAAAATCAATCAAATGGGAATACGTGCTTTCAACTGAATCAATATCAGGTCAATTTATGCTTGTGTGATCCACAACATGCCCTGACAAACGTGACATAATTTATCAAAAATAAAAGTTCTAATATCAGACAACTCCAATCATGGACACTAACAATAAATAGCATTTTGTGAAATCTGTGCATCATTACACCTCTGCTTTGTCTTCATATTGAAATCTGTGTCTTGCTGCCGAAGAGAGAATGATGGCTGACCATAATTGCTTTGGGCCACAGTGGACTCAAGTTTTGTGTATTCTGTTTTGGTGGCTAACAAAATTAGTGCTAATAAACATGTCAACACGATGCCAGCAATCAACCAGCACTGCCAACGAGAACACACATACACACACAAACAGAAAATTAAGGTCACAATTTCTACACGGTCAGATATAAAGAAGCAACTGGCTCTGATATCACACCAGCATTTAAGAAGCAAATTCACACCATTGTTGTTCAGGAACCATGTAAAGTTAAGCTGTAGCACAGCTGCAGGTAAACGCTGAGCATTTGGTTTTTATAGGGCAAGAAAAGGTAGCACTGTTTTTACAGGCAGCCTTTTGTTCTAAATCTTCCTGCAGCCCATAGGCCTTTATTAGGTGCTATTATTGATGGGTGTGGAGGAGTAGCTAGACGGTGGGCTTAACTCAAACTCTCAGACCCCCTCCAAGTTTCCTGTTAGATTTACGCACACAAACACACAGCATTACGCGCACACACAATCAAGGAACTAAAAAGGCAACTCTTGAAAGAGTTTTAGTATTAAAGTGTTATATCGTTTTATACATCACTTTTTATAAAGATGCTAAGAAAATTATGCTGTAAGTTAACATTAAGGACATATGACTAGATTGTTGCTAACCTAAATTAAAATCAATGAGTATTATTAAATCTCTTGAATTATTTCCATAGAGACATATTTTGCATCAGCTTTTGTATGAAGAGCTAAGTTTAGGTCCCATTGCTGACAAAGTGCTCCAGGGTCATTTACCTTTATGTACCTTCTGGCTTTAATGGTGCAGCAGTTGGAGTGTAATGTTGCAACATTTAAGGCATAACAGAATAATTTCCATTTAAGGTGTGAGCAAAACAAAGAGCCAGCTTTTTATGAAATTACAAGTGCAGTAAGTTCAGTAGCTAAGTGATTACAAGGATTTATACTTAATTCATACCGATTTAGAAATTAACTGTGCTGGTATTTTTAAAAAGTGAACTATCCAAACATAAAACAGAGAAACAAAATACACCATGAATGAAAATTCTAATTACTCAAGCCATTCCTAATTAATGTTTTCATACCATAAACTACAAATTTATGTCAAACTAAAATGTATCAGTAATCCATGTCCCTGTATACCAGTAAATCTGTATCCACAGTGAAAAATGCATCAGTTGAACCCTGGTATCCAACATAATTTTTTTCTGCTTCTCCAAACCAAATGGAGGTCATGTGCTCTTGAGCTTTGGTGAGCGGGGGCGGTGAAAGGCGGCCATCTTGTTTTGATTATAGCCCCATTAGCTGAAATGGGCTCCTAATGTCCTTGTTTACAGCTGGTGGGTAGTAAGCAATCCTGTATCCTAGACTCCAGTCTCCTCTGGTCTATACCATTGCAGTACCTGTACCACTGGCTCCATCGACTTCACTTCTCAGGAGCAATTATTCTGCAATAGGCCCCTTCTATTCAATTTAGGTCAAGCTTTACAGAATGCTTGCAAAAATCAATGTATTTAGGATAGAGCTTATATTCACCATTCACATTCTTTTTTTCACCACCTTGTTGGTCTATAATGCTACACTACCAAGGAAAATCATGAACAAAACAAGTTTCATTTAAAGTTAGAGACACTCTCTACTGAGTCACACTTCGTTGATTAGAAGCAGAATTAGAATAGAACGAAAAAGCTTGTTCAGCTACAACAGTTATTGCATCTGTAGGCGGAGCTCCAACAGGCAGATTAGTGTGAAAGATTATATGTAAACATGAACACAATATTGTGGCAAAGTAACGTCTCTAATGCGGTGACACGTGAGCCTAACAACTCAGGACAGAAGTACAGGAATTAAGAGGTCAACACACAGGTAGCCAGATAATTCTCACAGCTATTCAGAGATCAGAGCGGTGTTGCCCTTCTAGCTGTCTGAATGAAGCATAACTCTGATCATTATCCCACCACCCACAGGGTAACCTGTCTCTCTTCACCTCTGAGGCAGACGGACAGAGGGTTCTGCTCCCTCTCGACACATTCCGACAAAAGTGAAACTACTAGTTCTGGTTTCCATGGCAACTTTGTCACAAGAGTTCTCTCTCTCCCTTCTCTTTCTCGCTATTTATGGGACTTCATGCCAATCATGAACGCAGTGAAGCACTGAAAAGGGGGTGGGGTGTGAGGGGTTTTAATGGCGGAAGGCTGGACAAAAATAGAGCTTTTCTTTAGCCTCACCAGAGGAAAACAGTAGAAAGCCAAGTACTATTCAAGTCAAACTAAGAAAAGAAAAACAATCAGCACACATATGCCTTCTATTCTGATTGTTGGCCTCTTCGTTTTCAAATGCAAGCATATTTTTCACTTAACTGTCTGCAGTTCATCACATGAAAAAAATGAATTAAAGAAATAAGGATGCTGTTTCTAATCTTACTCTAAAATCACCGGCAAACACTTACAGCGAGCTAAATTTACTTCAGAGCTACACACGTCAAGATATTAAAACAGAGAACTGTCAACAGACAGGAAGAGGCTGAAAGTAAGCCAGAAAAAAAGGGAAAGAATCTGTGAAATAGGAAGAATGGAGAGCACACATGCGCGCGCACACACTGTCTGGAGACCAGATGTGCATCTGGATCAGGATCACACATGAACTTGATCCTAGGAGCTTTGTCCACCTCTACCTCTGCTTCTCTTCCCTCCATCATTAGCTCTCTATCTCCTGGAAGTCAAGAACTTAACATCAACAAACACCAACAAATCCAAACATTTCATTGGTGTGGCATGTTGGTTTTTTCTCAAGAGTATCCTATACCAAGTATACTGTTCTCCTCAATTTACATAATTTTAGAGTACACCCCCACATTCACACTGTTCTTGAAATGTTCGTCCAAACTGGTTCTTTTATTTCAACAGATCTTTTTCAAAACATTAAAATGTTGCTGGGTCAGCCTCTGGCTTTCAGGGACACACTTCCCTATGGTATTATTACCACACACCCTCTCCACAGCCCTCATTATGACACACCTGCTCCACAGTCATCAGCCACTAACCTCCATAAATTCCCTTCTCTGCATGTACCCAGCCTCCAAGCATTAGAATACAATTTGCGGACGCATGAGAATCACAACCATTTAGGCTGATTGAGACAAGCTGCCTGGACCTGGTGTTCAGGGTCTCGTGGGAGTTGGGAGTCCTTAAGTGTGATCAAAGCTGCCTGGGCCTAAAATGTGTGGACAAATGAACCATGAGGCAGCCATGTGTAGAACTAGAAAACTCAACAACGAGAAAAGTAGAGCGAAGCTTTGTTTTGAGGGAGAAGGAGGCTTTTCACAGAGTCAAACATTAACCATATGGAAGCGGCGTAGCAGGGGCATTTTGTAAGCTACAGATTAGTCATCAAAAACAGTGTGTTTTAGCAGGGAGGGGGTCTGCAGTTTATGGAGGAGTTGTGGAACAGCACAAGAACCCATGTGGTATTCATAAAGTGGCTAAAAGTAAGAGAGCCTGAGTGTGTGTGTGCGCGCACGCTCTGTTTTTGAGAAGAAATGCAGAACAGTCTGGAAAGGCCAAAAATAAAGAAAAATAAAGGGTGTGCCACAGTCCTAAACACATGTAAAGTGAGTGTCATTAGTTCTTGAGTCCACTCAATGAGTTTGTGTGTGAACATCTTTGGCAGCAAACCTGCCAGTAGTTTGTACATAAGCAAGTTTTATTGCATAACCCAAGTGTGTATGTGCGCAGGCTTGCCTGATCGGGTGACATTTTTCTCTGAAACGGCCCAAAACTTTGTGTGCGTGTCTGCAGCTACATGACCTCATTCACATGGCAAAGACTAGTTGTGGGTGGGCTGTGGATCACAAGCTGCTTGGCTGAGTGCAGCAGAGTCTGTAAAGAATAACTACCAGTCTATTAGCCAACACAGACACAACAAAGCCAGACAATATCCGGATTGGGGGGATGGGTTTGTTTTGTAGGTAAACAAAAACATTTTGAAAAGAAGTTGAGGTGAGCTGTGGCTATGGCAAAAGTATAATAAAAATATAAGTAAGGCATTCTCTGTTTTGCTGCAGTAAAGGCTCTAGTCTTCTGGAAAAGCTTTACACTAAACATTGGAACATTACTGTAAGGGTCTGAGTGCAGACACGAGAGCATTATTGATTTCAGGTACTAATGACGGCTGAATACTTATGGATCACACACTCCACTCAACTCATCCCAAAGGTATTGGATGGTGCTCAATCACCTCAGAGAAAGCTGTTCCTCTGCTGTACAGCCCAATACTAGGACACTTTATATACCTCTAGTTTACACTCTAGTTGGCCTTAGGTTCATATCCAGCTGGTCCAGAGCATCCAAATCTTTTGGTTAAGATGTGCAATGGGCACACCTTCTAGTGAATATTTTTTTAAATTACAGAGTTAGGGTTATCTGGATTCGTTTGGACACAGGATATATACACTATATATAAACAGCCCAATATCAAACACTGCCCTATTTTCATTTCTTGTTTTTCCACATTGTGAACCTCTGGAGGACAGAATACACCTTTTTCTAGTGTGCTGAAACTTGCCCTTCTTTCTCACTCCCGTCTTCTGCATTGAATTTTCATAACTGTTCTTTTCACTTTTCTCTCTCTCTTTTCTCAGCTGCATCATCTCACATCTTCCACTCCATCTGCAGCTCTCTCCTCCCTCTTCTGCTTTTCCTCTCTTCATTCTACTCCTCTTTCCACATCAAACCATCCAGTGAGTGCACATACATGCAAATCATAGAGAGGATCGGAAAAAGAAACAGTAACTGAAAGAAGAAACTGCATAAAGAGAAATATACTCAGAAATACAAATAGAAAAGAGCGAGGCGAAGGGAAAGAAAACAGAAATGCTTCGAGAGAGCCGATTAACATTTGCTCACAGTCAGACCAACAGCAAGGTTTGTTCTCGCTCTCTCTTTCACCCATTTCACTCACTCACTCAGTCCCAACTGCCCCACAGCTGAGAGACACTTTAACCCTCACTTACAGTCTGAAAGCTTACAGCAGATTTAAGAAGACATTAGGAGAAAATGGCAAAAACCGGACAGAACTAGAGTTGTGCAGCACCAGATGGATGACGATGTTTTTCTGATATTTTGACTGCACAAAATGGTACTATGGCAACAAAAAAAAAAAAAAAAAAAAAAAAAAAACCCACACGCGACAAACAACCATGGTTTCTTGGACTGAACAAAGAAAAAGTATTCAAATGTAACACCAACAGTTTTGCAGTTACAGTTTACAATGTCAAAATGTTAAAATGAAAGAAAATGGAAGATCTTGTATTAAAATGTGTGGGTCTGTGTATGGATAAACTGTACTGATTCATTTTTACATGGCATATTCTAAGCCCTCCTTAACCTTGAGAATTAATCAGGATGTTTTGGTTTGGCCTTTAAGATTGACATATGTAAATACAGGGCAGCCAGCCAGCCAGCTCAGTTCTGACACATTCAGAAAGCAGACAAGACAGAGACAACGTATAATTTTAGTATGAATAGGTGGGCTAGAGTGCTACAGGCCGAACGTGTTTGTACATGTGTTGTTTAGAGACACAAAGACAATGAGCTCTAAATGGGCCATTTGTGCGGCTTCATTTCCTTATCATCTGAGTCAGAACAAAAGCTTCTCTCTCTCTCCAAGAAACGTTCCTAACTATAACTGAATATATCCAGATTGTATCCATCACTTTCACATCTTTTCTGTGTGTTCGCAATACAACTGTCACAGCTATACAGAAGCTGGTATTTTAAAATCATTAAAAAACAAAAAAAGGTACAGATTCCACTTTTTTTGTTGCAAGATATACTCAGAGTAAGGCTGCACGATTGTGGCCAAAATGATAATCATGATTATTTTTGATCAATATTGAAATCACGATTATTAATCACAATTAGTCATTATTTTAGGTAAAACACATTTTTATGACACT
>JBBPCW010000154.1:13650919-13664672 GCA_037974425.1 Phenacogrammus interruptus
GAGAGAGAGAGAGAGAGAGAGAGGGTAGGGAAGGGAGGGGCAGGAGAGGGAGGGAGAGAGAGAAACAGAAAAAGGAAGGAGAGAAGAGTTGCATGTAAAAGCAAAATTCTACGGTACTCTCAAGGATTGGTGGTGAAAATCAGGTGTTGCAAGATATTACTGTACATCTTGACAGTAGTAATGCACCCAAAATACTTCATCACAGGCAGTATCGCCTTGCTGGTGATGAAAACTGGAGAAGATCTAGACAAGACTACATTAAATGGTTCCCCACCAGCATCTATTGCAGAAATCCAGATCGTCTCCGCTACTACGACAGAAAACACCTTGTGTTTGTAATATATAAAGGGTGTGCGTGTGTCTTTAAAATTCATTGCTCAAATCTAGCAGACTGAAGTTTTTCCATGTCTGAGGAAACCATTAGCACACAAGAAACAACCATGAACCCCGGCAGGATCTAAAACTCATGCTGGTGCTAATGATTCAAAACGAGAGGAAAAACAGATTTAATTTTCAAAAGATGTTAAACACTCAATTATTCAGTAAGTGATTACCTTTAAAGATGGCAATTGAATCAATCATGAAGCATGTAAAAGCATCTCAACATTCTATGAATCTCATGGACCTCAGGAAGACATGTATCAGTGTTTTTCTGCTGCCATTAACTGTCGAAAATTTTTCAGCACACCCCTCATTAACAGTGACATTTAAGTATCTGCTGTATTGAATCACTGATGTGCAATGGCTATTTATACATATACAGAACACATGTTCAAAAATCAATATATTACACATTTGATGTGAAACACAAGGACTTCAAAAATCATGGCCTTTTGCATTGATTTGCATTTTCCCTCAACACACTAGGGGTCATTAGGTGCGATGCTGTATGCTTTTTCTCCCCCTGAAGAAAGCATTTGTCTACCTTCTTGGTAAGCTCCATCTGCCATCACCAAGTGGAGGATCTTGGGATATAGGTGCTGGTGTTCAGTTCCCAGAATGTTTTGCACCATGCTAGAGCCCATATCAATGTTTTCATCTTCATCTTCATGGATGGCCTATCAAAATAGACACTGGCTGTCAATAGATACTTGTAAGATCCACATGAAATGAATGGTTTGACCCATATACCATGAACATAAGTAATTTATGCTATTCAGAAGATTAAGATTCAGAGGAGTAAAATGTAATCACATTTCCTGAAATGTTTTAAACCAGTTACTGCTGTGTACTTTCAGGTGGATCCTGATAAATGAAATCTGTACAATTTTTAATACCTATATCTGCAGTAGCAGTACACTGGACTGTCACTGCTTTCCACTTATTTTGAAGACCTGAAATGTAGCCTGCCTTACTTATCTGCAGTAATACAACACTCATATAAAGACAATCACTTACAAATTGGACGTTAAGCATACCAAAAATTGTCACCCCACTCATAATTACAAAGGTTTCAGGCCAAAAACGTGGATCATCTCTTATAAAGAGCTAACATGAGTAATAAATACTTATTTACGTCTTCAGCTTTCTTCAGTGGCAGTTGATCCTAGATAAGCATTGACCACAGACACAGATGAAAGAACTAAAAATTGATTCAGAATTCAAACCCATTATCAGGTGACTGGTTTGACTAATCTTATGTCAGTATTATTATGAGTGGTATTATTACTGACTGCATAGGTCTGGTTGAATTAGATATACACATTTATACCTTGATCTTGTTGTAGGCCTGAATGAAGTGTTCGAAGCCCATTTCCTGCTCCAAACGGAAACGCAGCTCTTCCAGACGACTGAAGATACTGTCCTGCTGCTCAGAATCACTCTCCTCCTCCTCCTCGCTGTCATCTGCTCTCGTACACAAGCGAGGAAAACAAACACTTGCATTTACATTTGCATTAACAATGCAGCTTGTCACCCCAGAGTCAGTTAAAATGAACAAAATGTGTAGGAGGTAAAAGTACACTGTATTACAGCTGGTATGACAATGGTGAATTTGCAAGGGAAGGAAGATAAAGGAAGAACTTTCCTGATCTTTAGTGCATTTGTTTGCTTAGGTTATTTTCACAGAGATCATAAAAAAAAAAAAAATCCATGGCCCCATGGTGCACTGCGAGCCCTACCTGAGTGCCATTCCTCATTGAGCTGCTTCTCGCTGTTCTGCTCCTCATCCTCTGCTGCGTCAAGTCCATTACTCATCAGCCCTCCAGCCTCTTCCTCATGACTGACATCAGGACTTTCATCCTCGTCATCACCGCCACCACCTTCCTCCTCAGTCGTGAGGCCGTTTGAACCTTTTATTACTGTATCAGGCTTGCTTTGCACAGCACACTCATCTTCATCAGGAGGGCTACCATTAGAGCCAGCATTGTCATCATCCTCTTCATCATTGTCACTTTGCTGCTGCTGGAGCAGTCTCTCCATAGATGCTCGAAGCTCCCTCAGGTCTTCGTCCTCATACACACTGAGAAACAGAGAGACCAAGAGAGATAGGGAACAGATAATACAAATCAGACTCAAACCAACCTATTTAGCTATCTCTTCCCAAGCATGCATATTTCTTACTCCTCAGTTTCAAACTGTTCATCCTCTTTGTCCTCCAGGTCCTCTATCTCCAGGTTGTTGTCATGGGTGGCAGCACTATCAGGTTCAGAGTCACTGAAGAGTTTACCGAGATCTGGCAGAGAACATGTCCTCAGCATCTAATATCAGCACACACACACACACACACACACACACACACTCTAACATAAGTGGATATAACTAGATCAATGCAAAGACCTTATACGCATCTGTTGAGCCTCAAACAGCTCTATGGAAAATCCAGATTAACGGGCATGGATTAGTTTATCCGCTTAGATTAAACCCAGAATATTGTTCATGAAATGTGTGAAGTCTGCTACATTAGTTTTAAGTCTGATGGGGGCAGATGGAATGATGTTTGCAGGCTTGATGAGGGTGTGTGAAAGTGAGTGAAGGAGTGTGTGTGCAAAGTTCACTCTAGTTATGCGCGAGATTAGCTGTGCGTGCATGAGGGGGAGCAGGCTATCGAATAGGCCTCTGGCATGTTGACACATCAAGGATGTGGAAGAATCACATTAATAACGCTTCACTCCAGAGCCCAGTACATAGTAAAGCTTCTAACATAGCCCTGCTCTACATCGTCCACTCACAGACACAAAGCAACTGTACTCACACAGAGACTAAAAACACACACTCAAATACATCAAAGCCCTTTCCCACAGTGAGAGAACACAAAGAAAAGTCACGCAGCAAGCCTCATACATACATGTTCTCACATAGTGCCTGCTACCACAAAATCGCACCCTTTCCTCCTTGTATCTCTGCTACTCACACAATCTCATTACTAATCTCTCTATGGCCCTGCATTACTAGAAAGTATGACCAAATCTACAACAGAACAGTATAATAAATAATCTATGGATCTGTTTCCCTTTGTTCACTGTGGAAAGCAGTAAAAACAAAACAGTGAGAAGTATTAAAAGGCAGGACCTCAGAAGCGGTAAATATGTAAATGAAACTGTTCTCTGGTATCCTATCGATTGAAGACTATTGCTAATTTTCTTTCTGGGGTACAAGAATACAAGTCAAACATTAAAAGAATATACAACAGAGATTACTACCTACAAAAAAAGAGGGGGCGATAATCTTTCCGGACTGATACTACTGTTTTGCTGTTACTAAATGGTACCTTTCCACTTTTATGAAAAACACTATTTGACAAGGTGTTACATAAGCAAGTCTGTTTGAGTTTACACAACACTGCTTAAGGCAAGTGTGAGATTTAGGCATAGAGTCTGCATTGTTCTCAGACCGTTAATCCTTCACATTATCCATGAAGAAGACTTCAGACCTGAAAAATCTTAGCTGACTGACTGCATTTTTGGCATAAGGGAGAACTGTTTTATTTATTTTTTTAAAAAGATTATTTATTTATTTTAAGCCTGGCTACCAGTTCTTGAGGCTCATGGTTGTGTCCACAGCAGCGCTCACCTTAGGGTTGTTGGCATCAAAAAGGCCAGTGGAGAGGCCGATGAGGAGTGTATTATCACGGCGGCGGGTGTGCAAAGGGGACACAGAGCGGGAGCGGGAAGCAAGAGAGGACGAAGAGTCTTCCACTGAGGACTGAGCAGAGATGAGAGACAGGGCCACTGTGCGACGGTGCGCAGGACTGCAGCTCAACTTTACAAACGCACTCTCCTCATTCACTGTAAGACAGGATTTGGTTTTAGGATTATGTGTTTTTTGTTTTCAACTGATCACCCAAATATAACAGCAAACGCACACAGATCTAAATATAAAAAAAATATGATATTAACTGTTACCTGCAACCTCAGTTTGCTTCTCCTCCTCCGAGTCCACACTCCCTTCATCCTTTGGATTCTTCGTTAGTGTTGCAGTGCCCCTCTCTGGCCTGAAACAGTAATGACAAAACATCAGGCAAATGGAGGTTCCTTCCCATGTAAAATTAATCCTAAAATTTCACTCATTAAATCTTTTTTCATTAGAACTCTCACACATTCTGTAGAGCTTCCTGTCCCCATGCATGCATCACTTCAGCTGGAGGTTTGGAGGTTGGCGGGTGGCCCTCTTCCAGAACCAAAGACTCTACTTCATCTGCACCTAAAAGCATAAACATGTATAAGCAATTAGCAAAATAAAAGAAATTACTATAAAACCATACATCCTACTTGTTTATATGTACAGTTATGTGCAAAATAATAGCAGTGCGTTTTAAAAAGTGAATAAAGCTCAAAATCCTTATAATAGCTTTTATTTCCATGCACACAAATGCATTGGGAACCCTGCACATTCTATTCCAAAACAAATATATGATCAAGGTTATCAAATTTGTCTGATTCCTTTACAGAAAGTGAGGAAAAGTGAATCTTAGAAAAATAGCAGCGTCCACATTCTTCTTTACAAACTCAAACATTCCCTGTATAAACTGAAAAATGGTTTAGGGTTTTGCTTTCTTTTGAATCACTGAACTAATCTTTAGTTGTATAACCATGGTTTCTGAGAACTGTTGTACATCTGTATTTTGTGGAGTTAATCATCTTCTGGCCCCTGTGAATGGGTATTCCCGCCCAGGATGATTGGACTACACTTCACAATTCTTCTGCACTTCTGGGTTTTGCCTGAGAAACTGCTTTCTTGACGTCCACCAGTTTTTTTTTGGATTAAGGTCCGTGGATTGGGCTGGTCACTCCATAACATCAATCTTGTTGGTCTGGAACCAAGATGTTGCTGGTTTACTCGTGTTTTGGGGCTGTTGTCTTGTTGGAACACCCATTTCAAGGGATTTTCCTCTTTGGCATGAGGCAACATGAGCTCTTCAAGAATTTTGAGGTATTCAAACTGATCCATGATCCCCGGTATGCAATAAATAAGCTCGACACCATAGTATGAGAAACATGCCCATATCATGATGCTTGTGCCACCATGCTTCACAGTGTACTGTGGCTTGAATTCAGTGTTTGGGGGACATCTGACAAACTGTCTGTGGCCAATAGACCCTTGCTTTCATCAGTCCACAAAAAGTTGCGCCTTTTCTCTTTAGGACGGTCAGTTTGTTCTTTGGCAAAATGTAACCGCTTCAGCACATGTCTTTTTGTGGGGGCTCCACGCCAATAGCTTGGCTTCACATAGGCGTCTTCTGATTGTGACGGTACTCACAGGTAACTTTAGACCTTCTTCCATATCTTTCAGGTTTTGTTTGCCATTTTAAAGCATTTCTGACCATTTTAACTGAGCAGCCTATCATTTTCTGCACTTTTAGTCAAGGGATGCTGTTCTTCTGAACAATGTCTGGAACAACCCATTTTCCTCAGAATTTCAGAGAGAAATGCACCATTACCACCATGTACAATATTTGCTGCCTTCCTTCCTTAAATAAGGGCAATAATCCCCACCAGTATTTTCAAAGAATGAATGACCTCAACAATTGAAACTCCACACTACTATTATTCTGAACATGCCCTTTTCTATTAATGATGCAGTTACAAAGAACCAGCAGCATGCAGGTCATGACTGTTGGGTCTGTTGGTTTTCTATTACTCTACTATACCTGCTAGTAAAATAAACATACTGTATATATGTTTTAAAATATGACAAAATATAAAACCGTAACAGTCTATTATATGGGATGCCAAACGTGTGCGTGAGATAAAGAATTACCATCATCTTTTTTATCAGGGAGAATCTTTAGCATCTTCTCTGCTGAGTCTGTCTTTTGCTCATAAGCGCTGACCTCCACTGCATCTGATAGAGCCTCCAAACTTTTATACTGCTGATCCTGGTCAGTGGAATTTTGAAGTTTTCGGTCTTTGCCAATGGCAGCTTGCAGATCTTGGTCATCGATGGCAGGTCTCTTTTCTTGATCCTCGTCAATGGCAGCTTTGCTTTCTCTGTCCTGATCAGAGGAAGCTTTACTGTCGTGGTCCTGATAAGTGGCAAGATGGCTTAGCTGAGGGGAGGGTCCTGGTGTGACTCCATCAGTAGCATCTGAAGGCTCAACAGTAGTTTTAGGGCTTTCTGCAGAGGCTGTAATACAGAAATACAGAGAATAATGCAACCAGCTTGCAAGGTTTGAAGTAGGACTGGACAATAAAACAATCTTGAAACAGGACTGTGATAAAATCGGTTGATAACGATATGCATTGGACCTCTTTCTTGACATGGCTCATCTTATTTTAAAAAATAATAAAAAACGTTGCCCGTTTTTGTTGATTATTAATATCAGCAAATAAGAATGTTTTACTGTGAACTTCGTTTAACTATCGCTACATGAATCAGCGACTCACCGGTGAGCGTGCTGGCAGAAGTGCTGATGTTATCTAGGTGCTGTGTGATTGGTTGAAGTTCTGCCTCCTCTAGAATCTTCAAAACCTCTGAAACCGGAGTCTGACCCCATGCTTTCCTAGGTCCCTCCCCTTGCCAGGCCTCCATAGCAATAACCTCACCTGTTGTTTTTTCTGTAGCACAAGAGAAAGACAAACATTAAAACTGCACATAAAAAGAGAAGTGACAGGAAGCCCAAGGCTTTTTACTGATTTGTGTTTTCAAATCATTTTTTTCATTTTGGTCATAAACTTATTACAGAATTACAGTGGTCATCTAAGTGATGACAGAAAGAGCACAGTTGGTGAAGTAGCACTAAATCTATCAATTAAAAATTTAAGTCATCCTATCATAGCTATTCACTTCAGCCTATCTGGTCAAGGCTGTGTATGTAATTCCAATGAAAAGGCATATTAAATGTATTCCCTCACTTACACAGAAACCAGGAATTACCTGCATGTACAGCCAATGCAAAATTGAAGAACATGAATTCAGAACACATTGATTTGTTTGGCTTCTCTTGTTTGGTTGCTACAGAGCAGCTCAAGCACCGGTCACGCAACAATGCACATGCTCCATGGATACATGACCATATACAGGAAACTAAATCCGATAAAGGTCTGCCAGTTCAAATCTCCCCAAGCATACGCAGCACATGTGTTAAAATATGTAGATTCTAGAAAGGCAAAGCCACACTGCAAATGACCAGTTTGCTCTGTGAATCTTATATTACTGTATCAAAAAGGGACACACAGAAAGAGGTGTAATGCATCACTTTCCATCAGGATCTCACCTGCTGTAAAAAGGCTTGTGTCCTGCAGGGTCTGCTGAGCCACAGACAGTGCAACATCTCCAGCCTGCCACTTCCTTCTGTCACCAGCAGAGGGAACACTTGCCTCTGGAGTCAATGTCGGAGATCCTTGCATGATAGACAAAGTAGGAAAGGCATGAAGGAGCATGGCAGTCAGGTTCCAACATTTCAGCTGCTAATGTCCAAAAATTACATTTATGGTCACTGGTCAAAAGAATAAAAATCTGAAAGAGGTCAGCAAAAAGTTAAGCTGTCTCCATCGTGCATTAAAAAGAACACTGCACATCATTTTAAAGGTAACAGGCACAAGAAACAGTAGTTAAAAGACTTGTAAGTAATACTTTCTGTTTTTACCTGCCATAGTGATACAAGTATCCTCAAGAGTCTGCTGGGCTACTGAAAGTGCAGGTGGTGCTCCAGCCTCCCACTTGCGCCTATCGCCCTTACTGGGTGGTCTCTCCTCTGTGCATGGCTGACTTGTCTGTGGTGGTGCATCTAGTCCATCAGGGGGCTTCACTTCTTCCTCACAAGTCTGTGATTTCAGGTTCTGATTTAGCCTCCTCAAAATCTCCTTCCTCTCGCTCTGACAGCATCAATATCAAGGCTATGAGTACTTCTTACAGTTACACATATTAAACCAGCATTTTTAAGTTTCATTTAATGTAATTTACACAAACATTGTAGATGTTGTCACTGCAATATTAGAGAGAAGTTTTTTTTTTGAAAAGTTAAGTTTCGTATTACTTTTCACATGTTTATTACCCACCTGAACAGCTACTGCGTCGGATTTTGGGGTCTCCTCCTTCATTGGGGAGTTCTGCAAAGAAGCAATCTACCAGACAGGAGAACAGAGTCTATTGTGGGAAGGTCACCATTAGATCTTAGTAGTGAAGTAAACAAGATACCACAGGGACCTTAACCCACATTACAGGTTGCAGAGGATTATTGAAATAAACATACATTGTTGGTCACTAAAGTAGTAACACTCTGTCAATTCAAAAACACATTGCACAGATAATTGCACGTTTAATGCTTGTTAATCTGTAAAATTTTACATCAACCGTGAAGACTAACCGCGCCCACATCCTTCAGAGCTGCTGTCATAGAGATGGCTGGAGTAGTGGGTCTGCTGGAGGGTGTGGCTTTAGCAAGCACATCCTGAGGGGTGGGATCAGGGTGAGGAGACTGGGCAGGAGGGGGTGCAGCTGCACCAGCAGGTCCAATGGCGACCTTTACACCCCGAGCAGCTAGCTGTTTCAAAACAGATCAAGAGATGGCATTTACATTAGGTAGTACAAAGGGCTCATATCCTACATTTTTCTTTTATATTATCACCTCCTGGGGCAGCTATGGTATTTTTTCACCCCCTTGAAGCCTCATTAAACAGGTGCTTTTGTAATAAGTGACCTCTGCTGTGATGAGCTGTCCTATATTTAAATTGGAGTAGTTGCAATCAAGGTTCAATTGCAACTTATAACTTCAGAGCGAACAGCAGGGGTGGATGATTCGTCATGAACTTTTAACACCATTTTCAAACAACAGCTCTTTTATTCAAGAAGATTGAAGAAGTGATATTTTTTCCATCATATGGGCTCTTGTTCAGGGAAAACATTTTACCCTTAATCTAAACGGTAAATCGATCAGCCAAGACATGTTTAGTCTACATGTTACTTCTTTAGTCTGGCACTGGGGCTGCAAGCCAAAGTAATTGAGGCCCCTCCAAACAGTACGGCGCACACTGCCCGAATAAATCATCACATACTTGCAACAACCCATGCAAGGTTAATAATTTAATACAGAATGGAGGGTATTTAAGGTACTTATAATTCATAACAATTTTGTTCATACATCATAGATTAAGTTGTCAGAAGATGAATTTAAGACATACAGACAAAGACTGAGAAAAGGGGAGTCATATTAACGTACATGATCCTCCCATGCTCTCTTTTCTCTCTCATACGCTTCTCTTCTTTTATTTTCCAGCTGCTCTTTTAACACAGCTGCACGGGCTTTCGACTGGGCCTGCCACACATAAAAATGCAAAACATGGTCAGAGTCACAAGTACCGTAATTAAGCGCCTCTATATTTACACTGGTATGTAAATGTAAGTCACCCATTACAAATCATGAAGCATACAGAAACACCTGACCTTTACAGCTTCTATCTTTTTTCTCCGAAGCTCCAACTCCTCGCTGGACTCTTGACTGTCAGAACACTCACTGTCATACTGAAAAAGTCACATTCAGAACATTACAACGTGGTGGAAAGGTTATAAAACACACGAAAAATCACAAAGCATTCACTGTTTGTGCTGCAGTGGATGTGAACACGAAAAGACAGTTTGTATAGTTGTGTGCACCTTCTCTCCTCGCAGACGAGCTTTGATCTGCTGACGCTCATTGAAGTTCTGCAGTCTGATCTGTCTCAGGCGATTCAAGTACTCCTGCAAATTACACACAAAAATAGCATCTAACCAGCACTTTACGCGTAATCAAGCCATTCTTACAAAACTGAAATAAAACATGGCTTAGACACTCCAATGCAGATAAACAATGCCAACTATATCTTGAAAAATACCAAAGGAATGATTTAATTCCAGAATGTCAGGGCAATAAAAAAAAGCAAACAAAGAAACAACCCTTACATATTAAAAAAACAAGGAGTACTAAGGGCTGAGATGCTACTAGACAAAGTCAGTCTACAACACATGAAACATTCAGGGTTCAACAATGAACATGTAAGGGAAAGACTTCAGACAACAGTGCAATGAACTGCAGGACTGGGAGGCTTTAGTAAATGTATGCTAATTGCTGGTCCTTTCGGAAACAGCACAAAAGAAGATACACAATGGGTGGAAAAGCAGCACCAACAAAATGGTATGTGCCAACCTAAAACTTTTTGAGAACTGTGTTAATGAAGTAGCTTTTACAGTGAGAGAATAAAACATTGACATCATGCAAAGAAACAGAGCGGCCATCCAGGGGACTTGAACAGGGAATGTGAGCCAGAGCAACAAAAAAAAAAAAGAAAAGAAAAGAATGGTTGAGTGGGCATGAGGAGTTTAAAAAAAATAATTAAGTAAAAATTACACTGATTGAGGAGGAACACTTGGTCATATCCATCCTCCTACCTCCTCCTCTTTATTGACCCTGGGCCTCCTGCATCGGGAAGAATTTGTCCGACTTGCAAAGATGGCGGCCAGGTTTTGCCGGGCCCCCTGTTTGCCATCAATTTAACAATTGCAATATTACAGATGCCATACAGTCCAAAGAATGGAACCAATTTCTAGGTCTTAGTATTAAAGGGGAAAAGCACTTACCAGCTGGCCTTCAGCACGGACTTTGTTGAGCAAGGCTTCTCGCTTCCTCTGCAGGAACTCGTCCACCTGTCTGGCCCTCTCAGCTGCTAGCTGAGCTCGCAACCTGAAGCCAGAGTAACAAAAGCAATTCCCATAATGGGAATCGAACACAGGCTTACAATGGCAGAGCAGATCATTAAAAAACAAATTAGTGTCTAATAAATAAGTGGAGATATGAAGAGACCTTAACCAAACCTGTTAGCGTAGTCATTTTTAGAGACTGTCTCATTTTGAAGACTTGTCTTCCGTGGCTCTTTCTTGACAGGTACCTTATCCGGGATGCAAGCGTGACCATCCGGCATGCCGGGGTCTACTGCAGGCCTGTATTGGAAGAAAAACATCATTAATATTCATTGTAATTTAATAACTTAGCAAAATGTATTAAGGACTACATCAAATAACATTAAACCTCATAACATGTATCATGTATCCAACCATGTTTTGCAAGGTGATCAATAAGGCTATTCTTTCAATAAGGTTAGTCACTCTCGCTCTCTCAATTAGAATAATAATCTTACCTTACTGGGCTGACGTTCCCTGCAGTTTTGGATCCTTCTTTAGGAGCAGGGGCTGGACATGGCAGTGGAGATGGGACCTGGGCAGGGTGAGGCAGAGGAGATGGGCCTGGTGCAGGAGCAGGTGGGGCTCTCATGCCTCCAACTCCATAAAACTAAAATAGCAAATCAAAGATTAATGAAAAAAGTAGAGAGATGACTTTAAGAATTTAGATAATAGCTTTCTTCACCCATGTTGCTTTCATTTACCAATTAACTGATTTTAAGACATGTTGATTAAACAAATGAACATGAATACCTTCCTCTCTGGACTGCTGCCCCCACTAGAACTTAAAACATGCCTCCAGCCTTGCTCACGTGCACGGTTGATCCGGTTAATCTGGGATAAAAAGGTTAATCAATCATAATAAATCATTTAAACGCTCTATAGCCAAAAGTACATGGAGTAAAGGGAGTCAGCCACCCTACTGCTTACTGGTGTATAAAATAACACATGCGATCTTCACATATAAGCCTGTAAAATTTTTGCCCCAATCAACTGCAAGGGCAACAGAGTGTTGAAATGCATGGAGCAGAGCTTTAGTGGGCCTTGAGAAAGAACATCAGCACAAAAACTGTATCTTGGGAACTTCACGAAATGGGTTTCTATGGCAAAGTAGCTACAACACAAGCCTAAGATCACTGTAAGATCCGTGCAGGTTGTTACAGCCACAAATATTATATGTATTATGCATACAGATTGAAAATAAGATGTCCAATGAGCTAGTTTCTGTGTGATGGTGAGGCCATATAATGTATGTGGGGAACTACAATAAGAATGACAGAAAATTACCTTTTCCCTCTCAAATCTTTTCATTTGAGCTGCTTTTAGAAGGAACACCTGGAAAAAAAAAAGCATTCAGAACACTACCTTACAGAGTTGACAAAAAGGAAGTATAAATAAATTTTACATGATTGCCTGAATGCACACACAGAGTCCACTCAGACAGACATTCTTAGAACTTCAGGCTGAAAATCACTAGGCAGGCAAATAATGAGAGGCTTCAAGAATAAAACCTCACCTGCTCTCTCTGTTTCCTATCTCTCTCCATCATTTCCATTCGTTTCTTCCTCACTCCTTCCTGGTAGAAGAAAACAAGAACAAAAGAACTATAATATGCTTTACCACATGGCAAACAACTACCGAAATGTTAAACAACTGCTGATAGGATTACTTTGCCAAATTGGGCTTGGCAAATGTACCTGAAATAAATATACAAATCAGTCCACAAAGGCACAGGGCATTAAAATTAGTCAAAACCCAGGAGACAATATAACAGATGGAGGCTGTAATAATGATTAAACGGAAGAGGAGAGAGAAAAACAAGGTTTGGAAGGTCCAGAGTTTGGGCAGGGTATACTGTATATGGAGTGAAGCAGGAGGACACCACAAAGCGGATAGTAAGAGAAAGTTTGTTGCCTTATTGGGTATGACAGAACAAGGAAGAATTAAAAAGGTCATTTTAAAAAGGTGGGGTAACACATGATTGCCACTGAATGGGCTGATAGGATGATAATTCCACATATTCACAAAGATCATCCACCATTTATGACCTCTTAGCTGCATCCACAAATGTACACAAACTATAAAACCAAACTCTTTGGTAGACACAGCTTAAATATCACAATGTAGAGGGTCATATGGTGGTATTTCATTGTGAACACGAATAACAGAAGGGTTTGGTCATTACCATGCCAGTAAAAATCTATATGCACCAAATTTGCTTGGCAAAACACAGACTGAAAATTGTGGAGGGATCTTCAGATCTTCAATTTTTGACCCTTTCTGATAGCTTATGAGTTTATGTTCATTAGAAATACAAGATCTGAGTTTAACATAAATTTGGTTCAAAAACATGCAGATTTTACAGCTTCAGGCAACAATCGCCACATTAGAGGGAGTGTAATAACTATGGTGCATACTGTATTTGTCATATGAAGGGTAAAAAGAGGCTTTACAGGACATGGCTGGTTAATAAGTGAATTAAAGGGAGAAAGGCAAGGAAGTTAGGTGTGTTAGTACAGGGGGCTGCCTGTAGGGGGCACACTCTGGTGTACCTCATGCTTCCTCCTTTCCTCCTCCATTCGACTCACTCTCCTCTGAACTGCTGCTGGAGGGGGAGCCTGAACAACACATGACATGGGGATCAGCCATTTCTCCTTTGCGC
>JBBPCW010000154.1:13760974-13774379 GCA_037974425.1 Phenacogrammus interruptus
CAGTTTCACAGGTGTTATCTTTTATAGGTGCAAGTATAACTGAACAGCTTTGCCTTGGTTTTTAAGAACTGCTGACAATGACAATAATTTCACAATAAAAATCTTGTTCTTTGAAGCATAATTTTAAAGGAAATGACAATAGAACAAAATAAGAAAAATGATGCCGTGTTTACAGAGCGTGAATGATTCAAAGAAAACAAATCCCTTGTTTACTCAAACAAAATGACCTTTGTGATTACTTAAAGTTGTGCTTTAGCATCCAGCTGGTTACACTGCAGGAGGAGAGTGTTGATTACAGCAGAGTTTTTTTTATACTTTTCCTCATTAAATAAGATATGATTCAGGTGATCATGAAGCAGAATGAGGTGCTTGTGTGAATGAGGAGCTTGTGTAGTAATTTAACAGATACTGGCATGGAATGGTTGTCAAACTCACAGGGAAGCTGATTTAAAAATAAATCGCAGTGCTCTCTGATTTTTTCCTGTTTATATCTGTGTGATCCCAAGTCCCCAGTATAGAGAATAAAAGTGAAAGCAACCATTATGTCATACATGAACAGCATTAAATACTTCCTCTGCGTTTAACCCATTCACCAAGCGAAGCAGCGGGCAGCAGTGTGTTGGGATGGTACCTTGCTCAGGGTACCTCAGTGGTGCTTAGCAGCCTTGGGAATTGAACCCACAACTTTCTGATTGCAGGGAAAACACCCTAACCACTAGGCTACCAGCTGCCCCATTAGGCCTTGCTGCATGACTTGCAAACTCCTAGCTTCACCTAGTTTGTTGCCAGATGTGAGAGAATGAGCTGTACCATCGTGAGTTATTAAGTAACGGCTGCTGCAGATTTAGTTCTGGCAAAGTCAGACAAATCGCATAGGAAGCAGAGACGCTGTGAACAGACGCACATCCTGGTTTGTGTTCTTTAATCAAAAGAGACGGTGCACTGTATATGGACGGATTGTTGCCTGGCGACAGTAGTCATAGAAACTGAGAATCTTTGTGACATGGACATTCTTCTAGATTCCCTCCCTTTTCCGACCCCATTACAGAGCAGCAGATCACAGGTAAAAATAGGACAGAGGATGGTGGTATGGTAGACATGGTGGTGGCAACTGTAGAGAAACACATTTGACTATTCCAATAAACCATAAAAGAACTTTTGTTTCAATTTGAAAGACTTTCCTTAGAGTGCAAGAGTAAAGACAGAGATTTTGATCAAAAGAGGTTGGAAAATGGCCACATAAAATGGATTATGGTTGTTTTAAGTAAATAAACCCAGACAAATGACAAATGTCATAAATGGATAACAAGGACTTCATGTGTGGGTTCTCTACATAACCTTATCCTTTAAACTTAAGGCAAGACAAAATGTTTTTTTGATGTAAGAGGCATATTTTGTAAAAAAAAAAAAAAAAAAAAAAGGCACTTTACAAATTGTTTTACTTTAACAGAGAGATACACAGACACAAGTGAACATACACATGCACATACCTTCTCAAGGCCAGACTGTTCTTTCTGTCGCTGTCTCTTCTCCCCCTCAGCCTTAGACAGTAAACTAGAGTGAACTTTTCATCTGCTTCAGCTCAGACCTGAGACACGACCTGCGGGGTGGGAATGCAGGCACAGACAAGAGACGACCAAATGGAGGACGGTTCTCTTTGAGAACCTCTCTCTCGGTTCAAAATGTCATAAATAATGTTAACATCATGATTCGAAGTGGCTTAATGTGAAATGCTTTTAGAGATTTTAGAGAAGCCTGAATAAGAATGGTTCACAGCAAGACGTCAAAGGCTAAGAAATGTTTTACATGAGCTCTTTTCATTATATTAGCTGGTTATGAAGACACTGAATGATGCCCGAGACATTGTTTTATGAGTGCAGATTGACTGACTGACATTCATAGAAACAGCTCATGTGTCTTAGAACAACAATGACCTAATAAGTGAAATAACCTGATTCATCCTATTGATATTCTTATACATAAAACCTGTCACCTACACAGTGAAATGATGAATGTAAACTGGAATAAGATTTCTAATACTTTAATTACTTGAAAGCATTACATTTAGTGCATTTATCAGACACTTTTATCCAAAGCAACTTCCATTTCCTACCTACAGGGGGCAGTCTCCCTGGAACAATTTTGGGATTAAGGGTCTTGCTCAGGGACCCACTGGTGGTGCTGAAGGTAGGATTCGAACCCATGACCTCTTAGTCTAGAGGCAAGTATCCTATCCACTACACCACCAGCACTTATGTTTACATTGTGACAAAATGCATTGCAAAGAGTGTCAGCAAGCTCTGAAGCTGTAATCCTCCAATTATTAGCATGTATTCCAACAGCTAGAGAAAGAATTCTGAATTATCATAATATTTTTTTGCACAGTGGAATCAATTTCCTATGTCATCCTATATCGTATTTCAACATAATTGTCATGGCTGACACTACTTGATGGCAAAAACTGGTGAAGATCCCATCTCTGTTGCTTAGAGACACGAACAAATTTACTGCTACTGTGTCTCTCTCACATAATAGAGGAAACAACAAACATGTGGATAAAGACCACAAAGTGGATTGATCCTCTAGATGGAGACATATCCAATCCCACATAAGCCAAAGAAGATGAGAATGGACAGCAATGCCCCCTTTAGGACCTGCGAAACATTTTTAGTCTGTATCAGTGTAGGTTTAATGTGTCGTGACAAGCCTCTCAGTGCTTCCATTATAATGAGTGCAGCAGTAGAACCATGTTAACGTTTCATGGATTTTTTTTTTCTTTTCAAAACTGTGCCATGTAGGTCTGAATAGAGAACCACTAATGGACTAGTCTCTTTTTCTTCCCTGAGTTGTTCAATTTGTAGAGGCCAGTAAGAATCCAGTGTGATACATTAATTGTGTTCAGCCTCCTCAGAAAATGTGTCTTTTTGAAATGGAAGGACACTAAGTTATAGAAGACTTTTAACCCTCTATTGGAGTGATTGACAACTCGCCACATCCGGCCTGCCAGAGCTTTCCACCTGGCCCTTCGATAGAAAGTAATAGGGTGTCTGTGGAGCCAGATGGCTAAATTCTGCACTCACCCGGCGAAGCGATCAGAGAGTGGGAGTTCTCCTTATATTAAAATTTGTCTGATATTGCTAAATCAGGAATAGCTTAGTGAGGAGGGAAAAGTATGTTCCTACATTTACTTTTTTCGAAATCAAATGAAACAAGCCTTCAATCTGTCAGTAATCTGCTAAGTGCATGGAAATGACTTTCGGCTGTACCGAGTTAAGACTGATATGTGGGTGTATATAAAGAGAGTGCCATTTTCATGCTTTCAGCAGAATTTTATTTTAGGAGAGCATCTGACCCTCACAGTGTCAGCCAAGAAAAACTCTGGCCATTGGACAAATGTAGTTGACGACCCCTGCTCCATCACAAGGTGTTGCTTCAGGGTAAAAAGAAATGATTTACAAGAAAAGATGTCTTTATCATCATGTCCTGCAAAAAATAAATAAATCTGTAAATCAATGAAAGTAAAGAAATATAAAAATAAGACTTCTAATAATACTAGCTTGTACACTACTCAATCACCATACAGCCAACAACCTTCTCCTAAATTCAGTCAGACCTTATATAGGCCCAAACAGGAAGTGGTGTGACATCACTTCCAGGGTTTTGGTGGGAACATTTTGTATATAAGCTAGTCTATGCAAATCAGAATCAGAATCAGAGAACTTTATTGATCCCAGAGGAAATTGTTCACAAAGGTCCTGTTTCCTCAGTTGCCTGATCAATCAGGTAAGTGCATTTTCAATGTAACCTTAGATTAGAACATTACCTTACATGTAACACAGTTAAGGCTAACATTCCCACTGTTTGAAATTCAATAAACATTTAGATTAAAACAAGCTGTTCAAAATATTTTGATTAGTTTTTGTTTTCTATGCAGGTTCTTCACACCCCTTGATGGCTCAACAATCATAATAAAGCATATTTAAACAAAACTGTTACTTTGTCCCATCTCTAGCTGATGGAAGGGGTCTAAAGCACTTCCTCAGTCAGAACTGTATTTGTTGCACCAGTTCTGTATTGCACAGAAAATGTAAACGAGTAATATGCACATTTGAGTCCCTCATCTTGGTCAACCATGTGAGAGCTTGGTGATCAGTCTTAGGGTCAAAATATCTACCTAAAAGGTAGTACCTGAAAGAATCCACTGCCCTTTTGACAGCTAAGCACTCCTTCTCCACTGGTGAATACCATGTCTCTCTGGGACAAAGCTTCCGACTGCTAAAAGCAATCGGTCTTCTCTCCCCATCCACCTCCCACAGCAACAAAGCCCCCAGGCCCACATCTGAGGCACCTGCCTACAAAATAAAGGATTTGGTGAAGTCTGGACTCTGCAAAACTGTATCCATGCACAAAGCTTATTTTAAGTCCTTAAAAGCATGTTCACACTCAGTCGTCCATCAAACTGTGGCTGGTGCTGACTTCTTCATCAGCTAAGTGAGAGCAGCAGCGTGGGTGGAGAAGTTCATTATGAACCTCCTATACCAACGCACCAGACCAAGGAATGACCGTACCTTCTCTTGGTGATGAATGACCAAATTGCTTCCACCTTCCCCACTTGGGGTCGCACTAGACCATCACCCAGAACAAAGCCAAGGTAGTCAATCTGTCTTTTGGCCATTACACATTTAAGTGGGCTTATAGTCCTGAAGTCCTGAAGTCTTAATCTGGTGGAATAGCTCCTGGATGTGTGATGTGTTGTTCCCAGGTGTTACTGAAGATTGACACATCATCCAGATATGCTGCGGCAAACTCACTTGCTCCTTCCAGCACTTGGGCCATTAACCTTTGGAATGTGGCTGGTGCCCCCTGGAGGCCAAAGGGCATCACCATAAACTGAAACGTTCCCCAGGCTGTTAGCTCCTTAGCTTCCCTGTGCTAATGGCACCTGCCAATACCCCTTGCTCAAGTGGTAATTGATCTTGACCCACCCAGTCTTTCAATCATGTAATCAAGTCTTGCCATTGGGCATGGATCATACCCTATACTGATATGCATGACATTTTATTTGACCTTCTTTGTTTTTACCACCTTTTACTGACTTAATCTTGAAATTGTCTTTTATAATAAATGAAGATTATTATTTTACATTGCCTGATGATGTCCTTACCCTTTGAGCCAAGGAATATGGAGGCTCATCTGGGATCATAGATCCAGTGATTTTGTTTATTTCTTTGAGCAGCGGTAATGCCTGTGTTGGCTGTATTAGCAACATGTGGTTAATTAGTCGAGACTACTTTAATTCCCACAGTCTGTTTTTACGTGAGGTGGATCAGTCTAATGACCGGTCTAAATTGACTAGATTTTTGTGAACGAAATTGTAGTAGTCTCTGAGCCAGAGTTTGGAGTCTGCTGTGTTTTGCCTGGGGAGATTTACATCATTAGGATAAGTGGTAACATTATTTTAAGGCAAGATATGGCCTATAGATACAAATTATCCAATCAGTTGTTTTGTGGTGTGTAAATCATGGTTTCCAAAGCGAGGCGTTGAGTTATAAGCACTGGTTACAGCACTGCGAGTAAGGCTGCATCAGGCTTGGTTGGGATGGCTGATATATGACAGTATTGGTGTGTGTGAAGAGGTTAGAAATGGATCAAATGACCGTGGAAATAAAACAGATGAAATTAGAGGCGGTGGAATGGGAAAAAGAATGCTTATTTGAACAAGATAAAATGCAGCTAGAATGCACTTGTCTGAATCTGATGGCCGAGGGAAAATACAGCAGTTCCAGTCAGCCGTCAGGTACAGCCAATATGGTTGCATTTCTTCTGGAATTCAATAAGTGGGACCCAGATTTTTTTCTCTTTTTGAAAGTGTTGCCTGTGATCAGCAGTGGACAAATTAGGACAAAATTTTATTGCTACAAACTTCTTTACGGGGTTGTGCCCAAGATGCGTTTGTTGCTTTATCTGCGGCTGATCAGAAAGCTTACCACACTGTGAAAGATGCAGTGTTAACAACAAACAAGCTTGTCCCAGAAGCTTACCACTAGTGTTTTTAGATGATAAAAAGTCTGATATACAAACATATGTTGAGGTAACTGGAGAATTGTGGAATTCTTCTCATCGTTGGCTTGTAGCTGTTGATGGTTTCGAATCACTGCACAATTTAATTATTATGGAACACTTTAAAAACATCCTGCCTGAAACGTTGGCCATTTGTGTGAATGGAAATACGATAAAGACACCCTCAGAGGCTAGATTCCCTGCGGATGGGTATATTTTTACACATAAGGATCACATGCGTGAATTCTCGTTGCATAAGGATTATTATCGGCGCTCCAATCGCGTTAATACAGGTCCTTCCGTGAAGACTGATACGTGTCTGAGAGAAAAAATGACGATAGCAAATTTTGGCAGTATGCGGCAGTATTGCCATTAGCCAGGGTATTATAAGTGTCAATGTCTTGATTTGGTTTGAGAAAAGCCTAAGCAAGGCACAACCAGCACCAAAGATGTGGGGTGCATCTGTTTGTGCTGCTTATGTAAGGAATATATGGAAAGCAACTGCTGTTGCATTGTCCAAGTTTATATTGTCCTTTCATGATCTTCCTTGCTTTAGTTTTCTGTCAGGATGCTCTCAATGGTGCAGGTGTAAAAGTCCTTAAGCACCCTCTGAGGTAGCTCTGAGGTAGGTGACAGTCCCTGAGATAAAGAAAAGAGGCTGATGGCCCTCTTCACCAGCGTGTTGTTGTGGCAGGCCCATGACAGGTTCTGAGTGATGTGGGGCTGGTAGTTCCTCACCTGCCTAGTGCTAAAGTTCATGATCAGTTCCTTAATCTTGCTGACATTTAGGAGGAGGTTGTTCTCCTGGCACCAGTTCTCCAGGTTCCTAATCTCCTCCAGGCAAGCCTTCATTGTGTTGTCAGAGATCAGGCCCACCACAACAGTGTTGTCTGGAAAATTGATGATGGGAGGTGGAATCTGAAGTGGCTACACAGTTATAGGTGCACAGTGAGTACAGCAGTGGGCTTAAAACACAGCCCTGTGGAGCGCCAGTGCAGAGAGAAACAGGGAGAGACATGTTTTATCCACCCTCACTGACTGTCTGTTAGAAAGTTGGTGACCCACTGGCAAAGTGATGGAGTCTCAGATCTTTTAACTCAATGAAGAGCTTTGAGGGGATTATGGTGTTAAATGCTGAACTGTAGTCCACAAACAGCATCCTAACATAATTCCCCCTGCCCGTGTCCAGGTGACATAGCAGATGGGGGATGGCATCATTGGTGGAATGATTAGTCGGGTATGCAAACTGTAGTGGATCCATGGTGGCAGGAAGTGAAGATGTGATAAAGTATCTGACCAGTCGCTCAAAGCACTTCATCACAACTGAGGTTAGTGCTACTGGGCGGAAATCATTCAGGCAAGCAGGCTGTTGTTTCTTAGGTCTAGGGACAATGATGGAATGTTTGAAGCATGTGGGGACTACTGCCTGAGCCAGGAACAGGCTGAAGATCTCAGTGAACACTGGTTCTAGCTGGTCAGCACAGGCCATCAGGACCCAACCTGTGATGGCATCTGTATTGTAGACCAATAGAAATAGGAGTATCTGTAGGGTCGGAGGGCTCAGCACGGCAGCTGACCTCACCAGCGCCAGATCTGTTCTCCTGTTTTATTCTGCATCAGACACAGTGTGACAGTGTGGTGCTGATTTGTGGAATTGTGTTGCAACGTATCCTGTGCCTCTACACAGTATTGAATTGCATTGTGGTTTTGTTACTGGTGAAATGACTATTGCTGTTACTCCATCGCTGCCTGTGGATGGTATTGATTTGATCCTGGGCTATAATTTGGGACGTGTTTGTGTTTTTCCTTGTCAATTCTCACCTTCGCTGGTGGTCAATACAGGGACAGTGTCGCTACCAGAGTCTGATGAATGTCTAGAGGATTTTCCTGAGGTGTTCACTGCCTGCGCAAATACTTGTGCTATGGCTCAGAGTGTGGATCATGGTTATTTTGTCCAAGATGGAATGCTACTTCGTAGATGGACACCTGATATAGGTCCTGACATGTCAGGTCAAGTGCGGCAGGTAGTGTTGCCAGTTATGTATCAGAGCTGGAAAGAGAATGGGAAGAGGGCTTGCCGTGGCTTCTGCTGGCTGCATGGCATCATTCACAACTTGGTCTACACTGGAACCATCACTCAAGTTGAAAGGAAGCCAGACATTGGTGCCAGTGGTAACATAGTTCTAAAGTGTTCAGTCATTCCTAACAACCAGTCTTTCAAGTTGTTTTTTGATAGTCCAACTGGAGAGGATGAAAATCCATAGTCTTAGAACAGTTAAATCCTCAAGGTTGCTCAATTGCACCTTTTCTGATGCCAAACAATGAAGAAAAAAGGAAGAGGGACCTTTGAAGAGAAGGAAACATGCTGGTGTCAACCTGAGAGCAGTGAAGTTGCATGATAACTGTTCAGTCTACTTCCTAAGTACATATGCTGCCAAACCACCTTTGTCAAGAGGTGGGACAAGAAGACCCAAAAAATGGTGGAGGTCGTTGTGTCTATCTACAGTAAAAACATTCCCTAATTGCACTGAAACACAAGAATAGTGCACCATGGACATGGTGATGGTGGAAGCTTGGGTGCTCTACAGAAGAGATCTCACCAATTGTGGTGTGGAACAAAAGGAGCAGCTGAGTTTGATGGATTTCCAATCTGAGGTGACAAGCTGCCTCTAAAAAAAGACACAATTTGCAGCAAGAGGTGATCCCTGAGTGTCCAGGCAGGTTTAGACCTGAAAAGAAGGCCCAATTGCACCTGTACCCCCAGCCTGAGTCTGTTTGAACCGCATAGACCACAGTCTACAGTGAAAACAGAGGGAGGTGGATGCAAATGAATAATCAAGGTCACGTTCATGAAATGTGATTTCCAAACATGAAGACTGAATGAGAATGAATGCATAAAAATAATACTCCTTTGTTGTGCATTGTTGCTTATACTGTAGGTAATAAACCTCCACTAAAATGATAACTGACAGTAACTTTATTGCTTTATCAGTACAAATGATTATTTAAATTAAGTTGGTGTTGAAGGTCTTTAATAAAATGTGTTATGAAATAAAGAGATACATTTTAAATCGACTGCACTTTTTGTACTACCATTATTGCAGGTTATTGTGCCAAAGTAACACCTAAATCTACCCCTTATTATTATTATTATCTTTGTAAATAGTTTTGAATTGTTCAATGTGCTCTGACAGATAATAACGTGTGCAAATATTTTTTCTTTGTTTCATATAACATGCAATAGGAGCCAAGTTGAAGTGTTTTGTACTCTGGGTTTTAGTTTGAAGGTGTTTGTGTTCAAGTGAGTTTTTGTTTCTGCTGGCTCGTGTGTTTGGTTCATGTGTATTTTTTATTTATTTTTTAAAAGTGGTTTAAAATAGACAAAGCAAAACCTCATGTGACGCTGTTCGTAAATGAGGGTTATAAATCAAATGACTTGGGGTCAGTGATTAAGAAAGGGGAAGAAATTAAGTGGGGAAAAAACAGAATTCCTAAATACTGCTTTCTGAAGATGAGCCAATGATAAATCTTGTGTGAAATAAAAATGTCAGCTATTGCGCAGGAAGTTACTAATTAAGAAGCTGGAGAAAGGGAAACAGATGCATGCAGAGCTGGCAAAAGATGAAGCAGCAGATGATCAACCAAGTTCCTGAAGAAATCTGAATTAAGGAAATGCAAATTAAATGTGATCCCATAAATGTTTACTCATTTTAAGCTGGCTTAAGAAATTTTAAGTAATCGTAAGTGACGTCTTGTTTCCCTGTTGTATACAAATGTGTCACGATTCCTGCCTGTTCGCTCCAGAACACTGGACTAGTTCCCGTCTGCGACCATCAAGGGTTGCATCGGACCCATGGACTGTTTCCCCCTGCATTGTAACGATGACCTGCCTGTTCTTTCCAGAAGAGTGGACCAGTACACACCTGTGGCCACCAGGGGTCGCATTGGACCCGTGGACTGTTTCTCCCCACGCTGCACTACCTAGCCACCTGTTAAGAATCACCCTGTTAATCACTGCTCACTCCTGTCTTGTTTCCTTCATGATCACCTGTGTTCAGATTGGTCCTTGGTTAATTCACACATGTATTTAGAGTGTCTCTCCTTTCCGTTCTTCACGGCAGCATACACTCACATCGGCTTCCCTTTAGCAGCGCCTGTTCTGTTAGTATGTTTAGGCTTGGCCACTGTGCCTCTTTTCTGTTTGTATTCGAACCTAATCTGTAAATAAAACCTGTCTTTGATCCAAGAGTGGCAGTCCGCAATTGTGCTTCACGTCCTGCTCACCTCCGACAGAACAGGGATGTGACAAAATGTGCTGCAGGGTCCAAATCCCTTACAATTACAATTAGCAGATGCTGTAATTCAAAGCAATTTACATCAGTGTGTAAGCAGTCCACATCTTCATACCTGTAACTAATACTGATTATCAAACATGGTGGAGTATCTGTGACGCTTTGAGTGTTTCTCCGTGACAGTATTGCTTATGTATATTACATTAAGGCTTCCAGGGGGCACCAGGGGATTTGAACCCACATTGTAAAACATGGTTGTGCTTTGATCTTCTAACAGGACAAAGATCTGAAGCTCACATCAAAATCCACACAAAAATCGAACACAAAACACCCCAGTCTCCTGACATACATCCACTTAAAACCTGTGGTTTGAGCTTAAGAAGAGCGTGCACAAGGAAAGACTCATAAAGTGGCCCCTTAGAGTCACATGTAAACAATGTGAAATTCTTTCTCTGCATTTAACCCATTCACCAAGTGAAGCAGTGGGCTGCCATTAACGAGGGGCAGCAAGGGAGCAGTGTGTGGGGACTGTACTTTGCTCAAGAGTACCTCAGTAGTCTCACTAGCAGCCCAGGTTTTCGAACCCATGACCTTTTGATCTCTAACCACTAGGCCGTAATACTGACTCAATGCTGCTGTGTTTGTTGTAATGGGCTCATATTGAATTTATTTGCTAAATAAATGCTACATTTACTAAACATTTTCATCAGCGTTTTTTGCTCATTAAATAAAGGTGACAATAATTCTGGAGGGCAGCTAAGACTATGCTTCTGGTGTATTAGCCAACACAGCATGTTCTGCACCCTCCTCGGAAGTTAGATCCCATCAGATCAGAATTAAGGAGTTCTCTGGTCAGCAGCCAAGCTCTCTATAAAAGCAATTACTTCATGAGGACACCTGGCAACCATCAATGCACCTCACTGTCAAATAAACTGGTTGATTTGCAAAGTTATGGGCAATATCCCACATTTGTTTGCTCATTCGTAGTCCCCTGCTTTCATATGACCGTCATAAAACTATTTTCACCATTTGCTGATGCTATACGATTAGGTAAGCATGAGGCAGTTTTAAGTGTTTTGAATGTGTTTTTTGTCAAGAAAAATCCACATTTAATTGTAGCTTAATGAGCATCTGCCTATGTGACCTCATCTAATGAATCACCTGTGGCTTTGGGATCTCTGTCAGCTGTGGCATGTCTGGTCTCTTCCTTGGGAAACTTCATGCCATCAGTAAATGAATGCATGACCTCTCTTTGTTTGTGTTTCAACAATGCTGACTTTGTCAACTTTGGCATGTTCAGATAGATCTTCTGTACTTTGATGATGAATGTGGCCATTGTTCAACCTTTTTATTGCAGGACAGGTTACTGTTTTATTTGAGGAAGATTAGTCATTATCAGAACTGCATCACTCAAGGGCAGGAAAGGTGGGCCATAGAGTGAGACTGCACATTTACTAAATAAACTAAATACAAGCCTTTATCTTCACCACAGTGAGAAAGGTATCAAAAATAAAATCTATCACACACAGCTAGCATTAAAATTTGATTGTATTTTGAAATACAAAGTCCTCTAAAATGCTCACTGTCATGGGATAGCAGCACTCGCATGTGACCTCTTCATAAAATTTGTATTAATATTTAGGATGTTCAGGCTGATCACAGCTAACGATAAACAGTAGACTATTTTTCCACACGGCTCCTGGTGTGGCTCTGCCAGTTTAATGGTGGGTGTGTTGTGAGTCACTCTACTATAAAAATGTTAAAAGGCAAATACAGCACGAACTTTAGAAGAGGACTTGTACTTTATTGCTGTCAGGACAGAAACTAGCACCTCCAAAATGGAAACTTAACCTTCATAGAAAAAACAAACAGAAATGAATGAAACAAAAGAGACCGGTACATTAGCTGTGAAATGTTAACACAATGTCGACGGCAATTGGCATTTTAAATTGCGTTAAAAAAAGGCATAAATTAAATATATCTTATAGTTAGACATTAACCCATCATGTGATGACAGTATATTGACAACAGTGAAAATGAGCAGAATCAGGTGCAAAGAAGTATAAAGTAAAGTGGCCTCTTTCAGTCACGCACCACAGCACACAGTGTGAACTAGGGCTGGGCAATTAATCGAAAAGTAATCGAAATTGACATTCAGAACCTATAATCGATCAAATTCTTCCAGGTCGATTATTTCGATTACTTTCCCTTAAAAAACACTCCCGCGTGTGGAGTCACGTGACCCCGCTCCGTTATGGTACGTTATTCTGCCGACATGTCGAGCATGGAGAGCTTAAAGACTGACACAACTCAGTAACTTGTAAGTGATCTATGAAGGCAAAAAAATAAAACATAAATAAAGTAATCGTTCATTAATCGTAATCGAGTTAAAATATTCAATTAATCGAAATTTTGATTTTAGGCCAAATCGCCCAGCCCTAGTGTGAACAATGTAAAATTCTTCCTCTGCATTAAATCTATTCACCAAGTGAAGCAGGAGGCAGCCATGAGCACAGCGCCTGGGGGGCAGTGTGTGGGGACGGTACCTTACTCAAGGGTACCTCAGTGGTGCTACTGGCAGTTCTGGGATTCAAACCCACAACTCCCTAACCACTAGGCCACCAGTATGATTATATAAGGTTTCTTATATTAAAACAAATCCGAATAATACCAACAGATTTCCAACTGAAGCCTACTGCCTACTTCACACACCAACATACACACACCACAATTACTGGACTCTTCACAATGACACTTTAAACAACGCCACTTTAAACTCTTACTGCATCATTTTGCACTCCACATTCTTAATACCTCACTGCATTATTATTTGCACTAGACATTCTATTAATATTAATACTGCACTATTACCTCTCCACTCTGTAAATGCTAAACACGCTTCAAAACGCTGTTTTTCCAAATATTGCACATATTTTTAAAAATGTTTTACATATACATTATATTCCCATATTTATATATACATAGAGATATTGTCAACTGTCAAATGTTACTTCTTAAATTTTGTTATTTTTATTTTATTCTATTTTATTCTA
>JBBPCW010000154.1:13900623-13910826 GCA_037974425.1 Phenacogrammus interruptus
ACACACACACACACACACACACACACACACACACACACACACACACACACACACACACACACACACACACAGATACAGCAGGCCTAATGGCTTTTGCATTTACAATCATCAGAATGAACTAGCAGAATTGCCTCACCCTTAAAGCCAAGATTTGCCCCTGCACATTTCAGTTGTGGGCTATTTCTGGTTTCTTTCTATGGGCATTCCTGCTCACGTCAACGTTCCTCATTCGTGGCTGTGCAGGAGAAAACGAGGCATCAAACCTCATCTGAGACTTTATGCCTCTTTGATGAGATTTTGTAGGCCACTCTCGAGACTCTCGGCTCAGAAATAGGCTCCGCAGCTCCACACAGGCCCAGTCCACGCACACTGGGATATGAAGGACGAATGGAAAAGTGCATGAAGACACATTCAGATTCACGGCTGAAAGGTCAAACAGCCTGTCTGCATCAAGTTTTAGCTTATTTTTGTCAGCGACTGGAAAAGACATTCAGATTTTCAATGGGTCTCCATAGTCTTGTATCGCGTGTCCTCAGTGCGACCGTTTTTCTCCGTGTCAAATCAATTCTCCACTGGAAAAAGGTTCCAGACAGACCTGTCGCATCCATTTTTTAATAATGTGCTTCACTCCCTAGATGGACGTGGCTTGAAAAGTATGTGCTGCTTATCACAATGCCTTGTGGTGCTCCTCAGTGCGACCACACCTCATGAGGTTCATATCCCAAAGGTGGCTCAGGTGGCCCTTGTTGCACCTTGTTCGCACGTTCCTGCTGGAGCAGACTCAAGACCTGAAGCAGTTGAAGCGGATGAGTTTGTGAAAGGCCTGCTTGAAGTCTTCGTTGGACATGGTGTAGATGATGGGGTTGATGAGTGAGTTCAGGTAGCCCAGCCAGGTGAAGACATCAAACAGCTCCGGGTATAAAGTGCAGGTGGTGCAGATGGACACCAGCAGTGTGTAGATGAAGAAGGGCAGCCAGCACATGATGTATGCGCCCAGGATCACGCCCAGTGTCTTGGTGGCTTTCCTCTCACGGGCCGCCGAGATCCTCTTCTTCTCGAGGAGGGCGTCGGACACGGTCACCTTTACCTGGTGGTTGGCCACGGCCACGGTGTCTGAGGAGGACGTCTCGTGCGTGCCGTAGTTGAGTGATGTGGTGGAGGCCACCGATCCGGGCGAGCCACTGATGAGGCGGGCCGAAGTGAGCCTCTTCCCCACTCGCTTGGGCGACTGCTTGAGGATTCTTTTGCGCGCCTCAGCGTAGATGCGGCCATAGAGGGCGATGAGCAGCAGTGTGGGGATGTAGAAGGCGCCGAAGGTTGAGTAGATGGTGTAGAAGACATGGTCCGTATTCACGCTGCAGCTGGTCATCTCGTCCTCAGTGCGTGCCTGCTGCCAGAAGAAGGGTGGCAGGGAGATGGACGCAGCGATGACCCACGCAGCTGCAATCATGGTGGCGGCGCGCGAAATGGTGCGGCGCTTGGAGTAGCCCACGGCATCCGTGATGGCCCAGTAGCGGTCCAGCGCGATCACGCACAGGTGCAGGATAGAGGCCGTGCAGCACGTGACATCCGACGAGAGCCACAGGTCGCAGAGCACGTGGCCGAGCGTCCACACACGCCTCACCGTGTACACGATGCTCACGGGCATGACGAGTACAGACACCAGCAGGTCTGTGAAGGCCAGAGAGCCGATCAGCACGTTGGCTGGCGTATGCAGTTTGCGCGAGCGCGCGATCGTCGCCACCACAAAGGCGTTGGAGAGCGCCGTGGCGCACGTGAGCAGCGAGAGCAGCGTGGCCACGACCGCCTGCACGAGCGCCGACGAGGCGCCGCTCGCGTCTTCCGACGCGCGCGTGTGGTTGGAGACCGTGTGGTTGGACGAGATGTTCAGGGGCTCTCCATAAACCGCGGCGGTGGGCTTCAGCTCCATGGCGCGCGGTAGGTATTTTGTGTTTGTTTGTTTTTTGCTCGTTTTGTTTTTCTCTCTTTCTATTTTCTGTTTTTTTCTTTAAAGACGGCTCTCGCTCTGCCCTCGGCGCCTCTTTCGTGTCATCTTGCCCCCGCGGGGCACCAGACGCTGCCCAGGAGCAGAAACATCCACGAGAACGTCGGAGAAAGCTCAGAAGTGTCAACTTGGTTCCTCACCGCTCTCCCTCGCGCTCCCTCCACATGTCATTGGGAGATTTCCACGGAGCGCGCCCGAGAGCGCGCGCAATGAGTCCACGGAGCGCATTTGTATCCCATGACTGCCTTTTCCCTTTCTCAGCCGTGCGTAAAGGAGCCGCCGGGGCGTCTCGCGGGAAACAGAGGTTGGGGGCGAGCCTCAGGAAGACCGCGCACTTTGTTCATCCTGTCCGGTTTTAATCCCATCAGCTCCTTTCCAGCAGTCTAGCCGCTGCGCTCTCAGCCCAATTCTCAACTTCATATGACGCTGCCCGAGCCTCGCGCTCGGCTTTATGTGCTCCGCGCGCTCGGGGAGACGCGAGCGCGCGCTGGGGGCGCTGTGGTCTTCATCATCCACCGGGTCATAATGCCCTGGGGTTTGGTCAACAGGCTGGATCTCCCCATAGTGCTGGAACAACTGGCTACAGCAGCATGCAAATAAAACTCAACTGCAATATCAACAGTATTAGGATTAGGACATTAATTATATTTAGGTTTTAGGATGACTTTAGGCAGCAATATAATTAAATAGTAAATAATAGTCCTGGCAACAGCAGCACACAAATAAAACTCAACTGAAACTCAGTGGATTATCAACAGTATTAGGATTATATTTCAGTTTTAGACTGTGGTTAAGGTTAGATATAATAGAATTGTATTTTCAACCTTGATTGTGTTTATTAGATATTTAGTTGTGTCAGCTGTTGAGACATGCTGAGCATCTTTAAAGCATCTATAGTAAACCCATAAATAATAGAAGTAAGACACAATTACATACCTAGAAAGAAGATGACATAAAATAACTTCACAAGTTTAAGTGAGTATATTTAGACTCTGTAAACGTGTTATTGTAAATTGTCTGTAATCTGTAAATTGACTAAAACCCCCCTTGAAATGACTTGATTGGTCCAAACATACTTAATTAAACATATTTTTTGGTGTTGTTTTGGTCTCTCTTTCTTTGAAAATAAAACATTCTGTTCAAACAGGTCTTCAATGGTGATTAGTAAGTGCCACTGCTCCCTTCGTTGACCCCACATTGATTGGTCAGAGCATAATTTGATTTTCCACGATGTCCTTCTCAATGTGTGTTTAAGGATTATTGGTTTTCAGCAGTCACAAGAACTTAAGCATTTCAAACCTCTTACACTCCTAAGAGGTATATAATTTACTGAGACAGGGCTTTATTATTTGTGACTATAGCAGAACCCTTTTTTTTTGCAATGATGAAACATTTTCTATGATATCTTTAAAGAACCACATACAGAAGATTTAACCAAAGATCCATTTAACCAGACAGAGAAAGAAAAGGTATACAAATCCATTGATAATTGCTCTTTAAAATGAATTAGCTTGAGGTGCTGCTCAAATTCCCTTAAAAACAATCACAGTCATATTTTATGTTGATGGGCCCCAATGATTATCTAAAGATAACCAACAATATTATGATTATTAGTAGTATTAGGATTAGAATTACGTAATTGATTATTAAGATTAGAATTAGACTGAAGTTACGACATAATAGAATATTTTACTTAGTGTTCACTTGTATTTACAAGATTTTTAGTTGAAGATTGGTTGGGACAAGCTATCCTTGACAAATAAAGTGTCACCAGAATGATTCATGAGTATGAAATCTAAGATTTCATACTCATGAATCATTCTGGTGACACTTTATTGAAGAATGAATTGTGTTAAGTAATACTTCAGTTCCTGTGTCTGTCTTCATCAGAGAGCCCAAACACTAGCATTTCTCCAAAACAAAGAAAACATGCACAAAACCAATCAATAATAGGTTCTGAATATCTCTTCAAAGATGATCACAGAGGAAGGAGCAGCTAGATGTGATACTCATTTTATATTTTCCTGTTATGATTTGCAGGCTGGTTTTTAATGCCACCTCCTCCACCTTGTTTGCAAAAAAGAATATTTGCAGCAGGACTTTTGTGTCCCTATTTTGCTCAGTTCTGTTATTAAAGGGCTCATGTCTTACATTTTTCTTGCATATTTTAACTTTCTCTGATTATTATGTGGGATTATTAACCAAATTAAGCATGTTCCAGTGTGACCATTTTCCAACCCACATTTCCCCCAGAATTAAGCAGATGGTTACTGTGTCCAAGTTAAGACCAGGTTCAAGTTTATTTATAAAGCACATTACACTTATACACAAACAGTTATTCAATTTGCTTTATGGAACTAGAAAACAAGTTCAATATATAAATGCAATCTGTTCTGATTAGCTGCACTAAAAAGCACCTCATTCAAAAAATAGTCTGGAATAAACCACATGTCCTTATGACTTTAGTGCAAGCAGGTGGGGCAGAACTGCTTTAGACTGAATAGGCTTCTATATGACAAGATGTTGTTTTTTGTAACATCACACAAACTGATTTCAAAACAGGCTGTTTCCTGAGTACAATTTCCAAATGTGGATCATAGATTGGGAAAGGAATGTTAGCTTGTAAAACTAGCACGATGTTTATGTTTTCTTTGATGTGGGAGCTTTAATTGTGCACGTGTTTGTAAGCCGGGCAGTGTGAACGATCCTAAAACCATTCCTGAAATAACTTGTAAAGGACCCACAAGTGATTCTCACCTGTTTATGACCTGTATATGATTTAGAGACACATATGAACGTAGCTCTGCTTTAAAAGGATCTGAAAAAATCCAGATGTGTGCTGCTCCCATCTGGTAAAGCAGTGGTCCCCAACCTCCGGGCCGCGGATCAGTACCGGGCCGTGGGGCATGTGGTATCGGTCTCGGGCTGCACAGAAAAAAAAAACCCGGATGTTACAGTGTTATGTTGTTGGCTTGTTGTTATGAAAATGCTGTTAATAAAGCTGCGAGTACACACTGGATTTACGTTTATTATTGTATTTTAAAGATTCCCCATTATTATATTTTATGTGTATCATTTATTTGTATAAATACGTACACGTATATTTATCTGCCACTCCTTAAAGGCCGGTATTAAACCGGCCCGCGACCAAATAAAGGTTGGGGACCACTGTGGTAAAGTGAACACAGCCAAATGGTTTCAGCACCGTGGACAGTTCCAGGGCAGCATTACAGTCCACCAGAACGCTCTTCTCCAGCCCAGTCCTCAGGGACCCCCAGCCACTCCAGCTGGCTTTTTGTGCTGTTCCAGGTTCAAACACACCTGAGGCAGGTAATCAGCACTCAGCACAGCTTTTTAATTACTGATCTTGTGCATGTGTGTCTGGACCACTGTGAGTGATAATGTGAAAAAAAAGTATCAGTGTACAAACACATGAGCTGCTTTAAAGGAGCATCTGCTTCTCACGATAAGAGCAAAAGACGACACTATAAAGTTTGGAAGCTTTATTCTAAACCTGCGTCTCTAAATGATCTTTGGTGGCCAGCTGGCTTAGCTAACTCTAACTTTTTTTCTTAAATGTTATTGATGTAAACAGTGACTTCATTAATAAGGGTGAAAAGCACATGCTTGGTGGTATAACTATATTTGTGAGGACATTCCATTGACCTAGTGCATCTCTGTAAGATTTAAGTGATCTTACACTTGATTACAGCAAAATGTCCATAATTTTCATGTTTTATTTGGTCCTCATAAAGAGACAAACACAGACAAAGTTCTTTCTATGTGAGCACCAGCAAAATGCCCAGATTTTCAATGTTTTCCTATCATTATGGGGACCTCACAAAGTGATAAATACAATCACACACACATTCTCATCTGTGTGATTAAAAATGCCAGATAGTTTTGTCTAGTCACAAGGGATGAAATTGTCCTTAGAAACTGTCTTTTACAGGATTCATTTGATTACATGTATATTTTGACATCTTATTCCCAATTTGGATCTGTTATTTTGTTCAAATCAGTATTCCCAAGTGACCAAAAGATTTCATATGATATACGAAGTGTTGAACTCAAGTGTTGAACTTAGAAAGCACATTTGTAAGTCTCAAATAGTTCCCTATCCCCTACCTAGTAGGGCGCTTGGTTGGGCTTACAAAATACGGCTTCTGTAGTCAAACAATGCTTAATACATATGACAAAGAGCCATTTGGGTCTCAGCCATCTGAGCACAATAACTTATTGTCCACTGATAGGATGAAAAACTCAAAATTTGAAAATCCATCTAGTTTACTATGTAGGGAGTGACGAGACAATTGAGACACGCCCAATAAAACTTTGAAATTTGGTGAGCTTGAATCTGTGGCGTCCTCATTAGCAATACTGTTTGTCCTGTCTACTGTTTTAACTACTTCAACAGTCACTATCTGACTTTCACGTTGACACAGTTAATTAAATGGAGGACAGTATAGAACCAGCTGATCGGAGGATATCAAGTAATCTACATGAAGGTTAGTTAGCTCACTAGCTAACATTCCTGCTCTAGATTAACGTTAGCTTGGTAGCTACGCTTATTATTTCGTTTGCTGCATTTTGACTAATTTAGCCACATTTTACCTGCAGAATTTAATATTTATGGATCTCACCAAGGTATTAAGTTGAGTAAGTTAGATTAAGTAGATAGTTTGTTAGATCAATACCTGATTTCACCTGTAAATCAAATCTGATAGCTGGTTAAGACTATGGCCGCGTCCCAAACCCTGCACTAGGAATCTGCCACTAGACCTGCAGGCATGCAGTAGTGTAGTGTGTGAAGTATGATCTTGTGTTATTTGGGAGGCAGTCTTTATTAAAATAGTGACTGGTGTTAAGTGATGAATTCTCCCTGATAAATACTGGAGTACCTGTCTCGTTAGGTTCGGTCCCATCAGGGATAACCTCTAGTCTTCTTTGCACAGGACGAAGAGAGTTTGGTATACTGTAAGCCTGATGTTTGTTGATCACTCTTCTATTCATAATTCACTATTCCATGCTAATAAGAAAGCTGTGTATGACACTTATTGCCACAAATTGTTGGATGTTAGTAGGTTGAGTGCTGTATCTTGAGAGAATCAGCTTGAAGGAATGGTGGGACCTTCATAATGTTTGTGCACTACAACCCTAAAGATCCTAGTTACACTACTGGTAAGGTTCCAGTATTGAAGCACTGACTATTAAGCCTGAAAATGCACAAATAAAATGTATGGTTTATAAACCAACAACTCAGTAAGAAAGAGAACTCGTAGAGCTGCTTGTTAGTCAATCAAGTGCTGGCTCCTTAAAACCCATCATCCATTGGAAGGTGGTATATTGGATCTCTGTGTTTTTCTGTTTTTTATCTGCTTCAGGAAAAGCAATGTGGTATATCAGGACCGCTAAGCTGGCTGTGGCGGTGGCCATTATAAAAAACAAGCCCCCAGGTAGGAGTGGGAGACAGCATGCAGAAAATCTGGCCAGTAAGCTCAAGCAGCAAGATGAAACCTGGAAAGCAAAAGCTCAAGACCTCAAGGAAGAAGTGCTGCGACTTAGGCAAGAACTCCTGCTCACAAAGCTACTTTCTAACCCGAGACCAGCCACTGAACGTGGACGCGGTGAGTGATATTTAGTTGCATTTGAGGCAGGAGGTGGGTGGTAACTCTTTTAGATTTTAGTTCAGCACCTGGACTGCTTTACCATCGCACACATCTCTCACTTTAAAGCATTTGTGTTATATTTTAGACAACAAACGAGAGAATAGCACCTGATAGACTTCATTTCCTACGCGTATCCTTAATTTCTGTTGCTTTGCATCTTATATTACTGTTAATAAATATAAACAAATGAGGTGACCTACTTTGGTTGTATATGTACCTTGTAACTGGCTTTAATGCCTTTTTGTAGTTAATAAAAGATAAGTAAATACGTAGTTTGATGGAGAATGGAAGAATTCATTGATCGATGTGGAACCTGATTGAACCTGCCACCAAATGCTTTCTAATTCAAATAGTTTTTATTAGGTGACTCACTAGAGACTGACATAATTAGGACCTTATTTACCCCAGTATGAAACAAATAGCCTAAAAATTGGATGTTATTATAGCTTCCTGTGGTCATGAGAGTTTGCACAATAAGGTAGTTATTCCAGTGAGCTCCAGGATAAGGCCATGAAAAGTTGATTCCTTTCATTGATCTTTGAATTATTTGCAGCATGTCACTCTGCTATATGTGCATGAAGTTGCAAAAGTCTTAATTTTGTGTAATGTGATGTAATTCTAATGTAGTTTTAGGCATTTTACAACATCTGACCAAGGCATAGCTGGTAAAATGAGTCTGTTGGGATAACTATGAATTAGTACATTTTCATTTTCCATCTATGCATGTATGGGTAGTAGCATTTTATAGACTTTAGATATTCGTTGGCATTTCTGAAGTGCTTGAATTCTCAGATCACCCTTAATTATTTTTGTTTACAATCATTTTTAGTGTTTTAATTACTGCAGTACTAAATATGTCCAGTAGATGGGCAGCAATGCGTTAATAGCTGCCAGCTCACCCACTGCTATAGAAGCCCTGATTGTAGCTTCTGGTTGTGTGTTACCTAGATTCTAAGGGTGAAACTGTAACAAATTAGAATTTCTTTTAGCTAAACAATGCAAAACGACCACTTTTGAATACTAAAAATAGCTTTGAATACCAACAAATACAATTGGGTTCAGCACTAATGGGTGTACGTCTGCATCTTACGCCCGTGTTACTTTACTGATCAGTGCCTGGTCTTGTTATCCATGCAGGTGATGATGTGTCCCAGGACGTTACAGATGCCCAACTCTCAGAGAGCGACTCTGGCTGTGGGACTAGCAACAACACGCAGACTCTGCTTCAAACACCTGATCTTGTGGACACGAGCATCGCTTGCCATTCATCCACCATCCCTCTGTCTTCCATCCATCCCAGTGGTGTCCCCTTCCTTTACCAGAGCGGCTCTCTTGACCAAACCTTGTCTAAACGCACACAGTTCCTGCAGCATCTGAGTGGGCTGCGCAGGCTGGCAGGCCCTTCTCTGGCAGTGGATGGAGACGGCTCTGTGGTGTGGGATTCAGTTCTAAATCTGCTCAGCTCTGTGGCAGAAGCCTTTAAAGAGGCCAGCAGTGGTCGAGTCCTTCGCCAGCCGGATCTTCTCCTGCAGGCTTCTGAGGTGGCAGCACAAGCCCTGGACCAATCAGGCACCTATCAGGGACCTACTGTTCTGTACCTGGATCGAGTGGAGGAAACATTGAAGGAGCTGCTTGATCTGATGCTTAGCAACAGCCAGCTCATAAAGGTAGGCTGAGACAAACATCAGGTTTAGCTTTCTTGCTGCAGATACACCATGTATCCAAAAGTTTGTTGCCACCTGCTCGTCCAGTGTTTCTTCTGAAATCACTGGACCAGATATGAGGAAAGGCCTGAAATATCACATAAATGATGAACTAAACTTTGAGCAACATGCAGTAAAGAGGGATATACAAATGAGGACCGAATGAACACAGTGCTGGATTTTAAATAGCTCCCTGCTCCCTACATAGTGCACAATTAAAATACAGTCTTCTGAGTTCTATTATGAACAAATAGTGCACTATATCAGTGTAGAACGTTTTATAACTCACATAACACACAATAGAGGAAGTAGGAAGCCATTTCGGATTCCAAGTGCAAATGTATTATTAACCACTTAGTTCTTGAGGGTAAAGAGGGTATAAGACTGGATTGGTATCAGTTACTTGTTGTTGCTGTGTCATTATCACCTTTGGCCACAGTTACACCCTCTACCATTCAGGGTATATGTTACAATAGATGCTGGAACATTGCTGTGAGATTTTAACTGCATACAGCCATTTAGATTCTACATTATTTAAAGGGGACATATTATGCAAAACTCACGTTAGTTATAATAGGTCTACGGGTTACAAAACATGTTCATGAAATTCTTTGCACAAAATCACTCTCACAGAAAGAGATCTCACCAGCTTTGTCTGTACCTATTGTCCGTGACAACTCAGCAAATGAGGGAGATGTAAGTACTTTCAAATAATGACTTTTGTGTTTCTATTACAGTTAAGTATGAACTAGTCTCAGCCTCAGACGTCACGCCCACAGAACGTTGGCTAAACGTCTGATGCATATGGTACACTTAACTGGAAACA
>JBBPCW010000154.1:13983725-13996753 GCA_037974425.1 Phenacogrammus interruptus
GCTGAGTGGAGCCAGCAGATGACAGTAACACAAGACACACACACACACAGACACACACACACACACACACACACACAACGAGGCAGGTCTGCTGTCCATCTGTCTACTCTTCAGGGCTACGCCGTGGGAGATTTTCCTGGGGTGTGTGAGCGTGTGTCTGCTTGTGTGCTGCGTATGTGTAGGAGGTGAAGAGAGAGTGGGAAAAAAAGCAAAGAAAAATAAGGAAGAGAATAGTAAGGCTGACTGCAAGAATGAGAAAGAAATAGAAAAAGAGAGATGGAGAAACAGGAAAAGAACAAAAGCAAGTTGAGCCAGCTGCATAAGAATGCCTGTATTATGAGCGGTCAAAAGGTAAGAGTGCTTTGATGTGTATCGACCTGCTTTTAAGTGCTGCCAGGAGCAGTGTGTGTGTGTTTGTGTGTGTTTGTGTGTACAATGTACCCATCACTCAAACACAATACGCATCCTACACACCCGCACCCACTTTAATCTCAGGCATTGTACTTTTTTGTATGGAAGTGTAGACGAAGTTGGAGGGTTTTGACATGTATTGCTTTAATGGTTTAAACAAAAACAGAGAGGCATTCAAAAAAAAAAAAAAAAAAAAAAGAAGATGAAGTACAAACTATCTGAGCGGCTCCTTTCGCTCAGGTGGTTCTATCAAAGGTCTAAAACTCGGGGGAGGGATCCAGAGGCGGGGCACAATCAAAGATTTCAAGCAAAACACAACTGAGGTTACATAGAACAAATAAAACACAGGGAATATTCAAATGCCCTGCAAAACCAGGCCAATCACGAGATCCTGTCCAGTAGGACTGTCTCTCCACTCACCAGTCCCATCACGAATCAGTCAGTCAACTACTTGCATGTGTTTCTCTATTTGTTATTTTTTCACTTTTGCAATTGAATTTTAGTTAAAACTTTGAATATTTCTGCAAAAAATGTAAAAATGTGTTAAAAAAATTCTAGTTTCTAGTTTGGCGTGGATAGTTTAGTCGGAATTGTTTCATATTTTACAATTTAGTTTGTTAGAATAGATTATTTTTCTTTAGTAAATTTGGGTAATGTGTTTTTTTCTGATTAATTTTGTAATAAAGAAATGCACAGAAATATAATTTTTATTAACATTCTATGCAGGACATACACTTGCAAATAAGCAAGTCAGAGATCACCCTCCTGTTCATTTGAAGGGCCCATACCATGTTCAGTTTGTTTCTAAATGTACTGTTCACACTTCAGTTCTTATGGAGAAATTCAATATTCTGTGAGCTCACAACAAACACTACATTTACATCCACCTGTTTAGGTTCGCCCAGTCAATCTGAAGTTGTAAAGAGCCCTGGCTGCTTTCTGAATTATCCTTGATAAAAGACAATTAGAAAGTGAGCTCATATACATAAATCAGCCTTAAAAGCAGTCAAACAACAACAGTGTGTTTAATTATAAGGTTAATTATGATACTCAAACAGGACATTCGATATGGAGCTTTTCTGGACTGATATGGAGCTTTTCTGGACCGACTTATTAGGAATAACTCACATGGTGAGAAGAGGAAAATGGAACCGATTCTGGAGGAGTTTACAAGAAGTGTACCCCAGAGGATTTCTGAACTCGAGTCTCTGGGAGAGAATGGAAGCTGTAATAAATGCAAAAGATGTTCACACTAAACAGAAAAATGTGATGTCACATTTAGCTTTTGATGCTTCTGCGCAATTCCTTGTTAAATGTTTGTTTTTGCCCTGACACGGAAAAATAAACAACTTGATCTGAAATGCTGGTTTGACTAGAAATAATGAATGAAATAAAGAAAAGGTGATCTCTGATTATAGCAGTGTACAGTGTACAAGTTTCCATGCCATGACCTGCTCCCAGATCCAGAATTTTATTATACATTTTTGTAACTGTTTTGTAGTCCATGTAATGATTCATGAGATTCATTGTGTAAAAAGCCTGGGATTTTAAAGTGTTCTATAGTCCAGTGTTTTCTGATGATCAGTCCTTTTTCAATTGAGGAGGTGTTAATTTTTGTAGTCAAAAATCAGATGGACTAAGATATTTGGAAACAGTCCCACTGTTCAGTTTCTCATAGTAACAGTAGCCTGGGTACCAGCATATTTACAACATAGTCTGATCTTGTATTTTACTGTTAACCCTGTATTCTGACAGGCCAGGAGATTCTGCTCTCATTTCAGGAAAGAGTTTTTCTCGTCTAAAGACCGTGTGCTGTGTCACCGTTGCTTCTGGCATTTCTGAAGCGAATGCCAAACAGGGAGCCTTTAAATTAGAAGAGACAGGACAGTCTGGTCCCTCATATCCTTTGACTGCACTAATCGAGAAGGAAGTTCAAGAGGCCTCAGCATTCGGATGAACAGGGTAACAGCGTGATGAGAATCAAATACGAAAGAAAAGGTCAGGAACTAACTATAGAGCTGGAGCCCGAAAAAGGCAGCAAAGCCCATTTCAGTCATTCACTGCAGAACATCTGCTCCTGTGACTGACTTCATGATGTAACAGAACGACAGGTTAACTGAAGGTAGTTTGTCAATATCAGTGCAAGAACAGTGCGCAAAGAGCTGGTCACGGACATCCTCTGCTTCATTTGTTCCAGAACAACGAGGCTTCAGCAGGAGCAGTCTGTTGGTCAAAACCAGCATGTTATTGCTGGTCTCTGTGGAAAACAAAAATACAGCAACTGTGGGGAAAAAAAAACCCTGAAAAACTGACAGGCTTCTGATGTGCATAGACAGTAGCTTTGGAACTCTTGACAGAACACTGCGCTCCTTTGAGTCGATGTGTTCGACCTGACAAAAATAAAAAAGGCTGAATGCAAGTCAAATAAATAAAGAGGTAAACAAATCAGTGTAACACATTTAATTATTTATTATTTAAACAAGACCTTGGCTCAGCTCCGAAAGCTCAAATAAGGTCTCCACACACGAGCTTAAAGAGATTTCAAAGCAGTGCAGCCTGGCGACTGTTAGACGCTTTACTGAGAGTTCGGAAAGGGGCGAAGCTGAGGAATTCAGCAAAAGTCTCACGAATGCCATCTTGTCATGACTGATGATGTTTTGGAGATCCAATAAAAAAAAAGAAAAAAGAAATAATACACAAAAATCTGCTACACTACCGCAACTCAAACCTGTCCCTATCCCATGCTATGGTAAGCCATGGTTGGGTCTCTTTGGAGGGGGCGGGGGCATGAGCTGGGTGTCCAGGTCCGAATGGTGTTTTCGCGACTGGCACTGGGCGCTGCGGTCCAGGAACTCCAGGAGGTTTTCCTTAGTGACCGGAAACTGGATACTGTTGCACACAGCTGCAGAGGACACGAGGGCAGACAGGAACAGGACATTAGCGCACATGTGATGACGAGCGGCTTCCCACAAGCATAGCCAGGCTCACCGTATTCATGCCGGGCACGCATTATTACTTTATTCGTGATCATCAGCCATGCCGCTGTTAATGTCTGCTGCTTTAATGAGCCGGCCAAGAGCCAAGTGGAAGTTAGAAGCATGGCCCGATGCTGTTCAAATCTATGCCAGTCCACAGGGCATAACAAAGTGTTACACAAAAACAATGGAAAAAATCTGAGTGCCCTTAGACAACCCCTGACTCTGTGACCTTACTGAGCTCTCTTAGCCCACAGCCTGCTGGAGTCTTTCACAGATAAAAGCTTTATCAACAAAATATATTCAGTTACTGATGTTGCAGATTATCTTTGTGTTGCACCAGAACACAAAACTGATCTGATATATTAGGATGGAAAGAAAAACAATATCTTCTTTTAGTAAATTTAGTAGATTTGAGGTACACCATTGCTAACACATATCTGATTATGCACAAATAATCTCTATACAAGTGCCTTGACATGGGTCTCTATGCCCCTCTCAACCTGCAAAATATATTTGTGAATCAATGGCCAGAACAGGACCTGGGCATCACTACCTCACAGCAATGGAAACAGTGGAGCAGTGTTTTCTGGATTTATGGGCTTTTGCATTTGGGGTGAGTTGGAGTGCTGTTTAAAATACAGAACTAATTATCCAACATCTTTACCTGATCTCGCTGATGCTATTGTGGCTGAATACAATCAACACTTAACAGCACTGTCCCAACATCTACCACAAGGTCTTCCCAACCGAGTGAAGGCTGTTCATGAAGGGTGGACTTCGTATTTATACCACTGATTTAAAAAATGCGAAGTATACACACGTCATGAATTTTTGAAATATTTTCTTTTGGAATATCCAAATAGTACTCATCTAAAAATGCTGATATTCAAAAAGCAAAAAGATAAAACCCCCCCTAGGCCAGGCATGAAGCGATCTCGATGTGAATTTAAGCGTTACTGGCCTACTACTTTCAGCAATGGGCAAATTAATGTAGGACAGGGCAATAAAGGGCCTTAAACACTCGACTCAATTCAGCAGACAGCGATCAGGTTTACCAAGCATGACAGAGCAGGAGAAACACAGGACTGTTCTGGACTGATGCCCTTTAGGACGAGAGCCGGGCATCACTGACTAGCATATATATTGCATTTCAGGTAAATAAAATAGTATTCAGTTATTGTTAATAATACAGGAAACATGAAATTCACTGCCGCAGGTTTGATCAGGGCATTTCTGACAGCATAGGATAGTAAGAAAGCACTGGTGTGCTTATTTAAATATCCAGTAGAAGAAAGGTCACAGTGCTGGTACTCACCCATCGCCGTATCATAAGAGTTGGGGAAGCTCTTGTCTACTCTCTGCCTCATGAACACCCAGGAGTTATTTTTGAATGTGCACTCAATGATCTTATTATCATACTGCTTCAGCTCCTTTGACACCTGTGGCGGAAAAGCAAGAAGGAGCATTACTTACAAAGCCAATGCCTCCGAACTGTTCATGCATTTAAAGGGAACCTGTGTATTTAGCTTGAAATTTCACATCGTTTTTGAGAAAGTGGTCTTTCTCTGACACACACATTTATTAAGTATTTATGACAAGCTTACAAGGTCCCAGAGAAAAATAAATTCCTCAAAAACAAAGCCAATCTGAGGAACAGAGTACAGGATTAAGCCATACATTATAGTATTACGAGCATTGTATTCGCCTATTGCGAGTATCTTATTTATAAAGCATACATAACAAACAATAGTTGCCAAAAACCACACAGCATTCAAAATATATGATCTAACATCAATACACAATACAAACACAGACATGACACAAATGCAATATCTGAGCAATGTTTGTGGTCCCAACCACAAAACCATTCCTAGTTGAAAGGTGTGACAGAAAGACAGGCTGAACTGGAAAAAGTAAACACACATCATGATCTCTCTGAAGAGTTGAGTGCCTGATGCACATTTCGATTCTCTGGGCTCTGAATCGAGTCTCAAGTCTCTGGGGTGCAGAACCAGGTTGAGTTTCGAATCTCTGAAGTGCACGGCTGACTCTACGGACGAAGCCAAAGTTAAGCTTGAAGCGCGAGTCCGAGCCTCCGAGTGAGTCTCTGGAGTCCAAGTTGAGTCTCGAGTCGCAGAGGTGCAAGGCTGAATTGAGTCTTGAGTCTCTAGAGTCTGATTCAAAGATAATTCTGTGAGGTGCAAGGCTGAGGCTCTGGGGGGAAATCATAGTCTATGGAGTCTGCATTTCTGAGGGGCAAGATCAGTCTCTTGAGTCTCGAGTATCTGGGGCCTAAATCTCTAGGGTTCAAGTCAAGACTTTAGTCAGTCATGAGTAAGTTGGAGTCAAGTCTTGACACTCTAGTGTGCGAGCTTCGAAGTTTAAGCAAAGCCTTAAGTTGTTTGTACCCAGGACAAGGTCTGGGATGCAAGACAGAGTCAAAAAAGTCTCTCAGATTCATGTTGGTCTTGAGTGGAAAATTGAAGTGAGGCTCGAGTCTCTGGCTCACTGAGCTGCAGCACAACACAATATGATCCGTGACTTAAATTCTCAGGAGGTGCTGACAGGTCCAGGCTCCTACTCTTCTTTTCTTACAACAAATCCAGCTCAGCCAACTTAGGTTGTCTTTCACATAATTATGGAATAACAAGCCTCAGAATGTGATAAGCTCTTATTATTCACTACTATAAAACTGATATGTTAAATGATGAAAGTGAGGATTGGAAGTGTGGCCCTTTAGGCTCTCAACTCTGAATACCAACATTCACACAGGCATTAGTGAACGTGATCACAATGTTATATTTGACTGTGCGGTAAAGCATTTTCCCAGTTTGCACAGAGATTACATCCTTTACGTCCTCTGATTCACCCATGACCACTTCATGGCAGGAAAGACACACGTTATGTGCAATATATATATATATATGTGCGATATATGTATTTTTCAGTAAGTGCAATACACTTATCACAATACTGTGCAATATATCTTAATGTGCAATACTTGTTATCTATGTGCAATACATTTCTATTCCAAATACCTCTTCTCTCTTAACAACTGCATTTTTGTAACTTCACAATTCGATTTTTCTGATAAAGGTACTTTAGATGTAACTGTTTTATTTTATTTACTGTACAGAGTGTTCTAATTTTAACTATATTCTACTCTAGTATACTTTTATTACGGGTAAGCTGTACTATTTCCCTCTTAATATATTCCTAGTCTGAGTATATTTACTATATGTTCAGGTGTTTTTATTTTTATTTTTGTTCTGTATTGTTATGTCTTGTCTGAGTGTGCAGTCGTGATGTGAGCAATTTCCTCCGGGATAAATAAAGTTTTCTGATTCTGATGATTCTGATTATTACTCATCAAATCTGGTTGTACAACATGACAAATGTCAACAAGGATGCTAACTCAGTTTAATTCAAATAAATTGTACATTTATAAAAGGGCGTTTTATGACTTTTATGTCACAAAGCAGCTTAATAGAACCTGGGTCCAAGCCCCTAGTTAGCCAAGGGCGAGGAAAAACTCCCTAAGGGTCTGCATTATTCTTCAGTAAAGTTTCTTGTTCTCAGTATACAAAAGTACTGCAAAAGTAGCCTGTGCTATTTTACATTCTGGTAACATTCTGTTGTCCATGCTATTCCATCAGCAACTGCACTTTCCCGCTCTCTCTACTCCACACATTTGAAAAGAGGCACTACCGGCACTTTCGTTATTTCCATTAACCTTTCTCGAGGTTTCTTCATCCATTTTATTAACACTGAATACTAAAACAATACCATTATATCATTATTTAGGATGAACCCTCTTGCCAGTAAAATGATTTAAATTCACACTGCCCATTAAAGCCGCTGGGTTTGGTAATGAAGCATTAGAAACCCTGATTTGTAACTGAGAGGTGTCTCCTACACTGGAGAAGATAATGGGTTCTTGTGTAAGAAAATGTAAAATAGCATTGCTCAGTGTCAGGAATGCCCCTAAGGGACGTAAGGTGTACAGCGGGACTGAGAGACAGCAAGACAGCAGGCACAGGGCGAAGAGTGAGAGACGGAGCGCGTGAATTAAGCTCTGATCCATGGGTCTGCAGGACAACGGAGAAGTGGGCGGCACTGGAAGGAAACGCTGGCCCTCCGAGAGAAGTGGCATGCTGGGTAAGTAAAAGCCTGTGTGCTCCGGCCGTGAAGGTCATCTGTTGGCATGTTGAGCGGAGTGAAGGGGTGGGGGGCAGGAATGGATGCACTAGAATGCTGAAAAGTTGGACGGGAAGGAAGAGGAGGAATCACAAGTGTCACAGACAAACGACAATTATATCCACACACACACACACACACACACACACACACTAGCGGAAACCCAAATATAGGTGCCCTCACGCACACACTGACGGCAGCCAGTTTTGATAATCCTCCCTCGTCTGGCAGTGAGGGAGCAGCTCCTGTTAGTTTTGGCTCGGGTCGGCATCACGCCCCAGTTGTAACCGTGAGATCCTGGCAGCCATTTTGGAGCCTACTTGGTGCTTAATCCCACCAAATCCACACCATTATGGCAGTGGTCTGGACCAGCCCTCCCTTCTCTCAATTTACATACCATCTTTAAGCCAGTGCGCACAGCACCAGCAGGCAGAACCGCCTCTCTCCCTTCCTCTCGCTCACACACCACCACACAAATCCTTTTCCTGCTCCACAATCACTCCATCTCTCCTCCCGCCCTCCCCCAGCACACACACACACACACACACACACACACACACACACACACACACACACACGCACGCACGCACCTGCCCGCTGCACCGCTAACAGTCTGGGTGTCTTCACTACACATGAGCTGCATCTGTTGTTCTCAAGTAGGTTTTGGCAGCAAGTGTCTGTTTAGAAGTGTATTTAGAAGAGTCTCATAATATTCAGAATTGTATTTGATATTGCATGAAACTATTAAATATACTGTAAAAGTGAATGCTTCTTTTATTCTCCTAACCTTTATACCAGTATGTGTAAGTGTAATGTAAACACACTTCCTACAGTACCATGCCAAACCTGCAGGAATTATATTTGAAACCTGTTTAGTTGAGCATTATACGCTTTTAAAAGCTAATATATACAAATAATATCAATACAAATGCAAACAAGCATTTATTCTAATGTTAACTTGTGTATTTGCTAGCAGAAAGTTCCTTATTGCTCAGATGAGTTTGCACAGGAGCGTTAGACATTTGCACAGTACTGCATGTCTACAGATTTAATGTGCATCACTAAACAGCAGAGAAAACAACATCCTGAGTCGTACTGTTTGACTGCCAGGCTGTATCGCAGATTATACCTCGTATACATTTCAGGCAGTGCGCTCCGAAACGCTGAAAGTTCAGCTGCTGAAATATGACTCAGAAAGCAGCAACTGAGTCACAACACCTCCTCTCTGTGGAGCCAAAGGCCTTGGGGGACAACGCTGGCTCCTCTTCTTTTATGAGCTCAAATATTTCTGTGCTACCTTTATATGGCCTTCTCTCTCTTTCTCCCAGGCTTGTGGTGTGTTATGAGCAAGACAGAGGGGGGTGGGGTCGCTGAGGTGCCCATGCAGGGCACTATTAATCGTGAGAATGCCCTCTTCTTGTATACAGGCTGCAGGGTGGAGCTCTATATGAAACTCCTCAGAGATGCTCCGCATGCTAAGAGGCAGACTGGAGGAAAACAGTGCAGAAGGGATGAAGGGCGTTTAAAAGATTGGTGGCAAGAGGAACGAGGCATAGGAAAGCAATGAGACCCCAGAGCTGTTCATACAATGCGGCAACGTGAACAATACTTCAGTAAAGGACGTTTTTTTTTTGGGTGTTTGGTATAATTTCGACAGACAAGAGACGGCAGACATAATCACTTCCCATAAAGCTCTCCAAATTTAAGGCATTATCTCAGTCATTTTCGGTCCCGCGCAGCCGCGCTGGAACACCTTAAACCCTATTCAAACTGATTGTCTGAAATGGTAGAGGTGATAACAGTAATTAGTGTGTGAACTCTTCGGTAAGGTCGGCGTCTGATAAAGGCAGAGTGTGTGGGAGGACTCACCCACAGCGACCTGCGGAGCGTGACTGGAGCCAGAACATAAGAGACGAGAATACAAAACAGCAGTAAGAACCTAGAACACATCAGAATACACGGAATACAATATAGCCAAAATATAGCCTAGAGGCCTCAACCTACAGAGGAGAACTGAGAAATAATACTAAAAAAAAAATATATATATATATACAGTAATCCCCTGTGGGGGTTACGTTCCAAGAGCAACCGCGTATAGTGAAAAACCACACTGTTAAGTTTTGGTTAAAGTTTTGGCTATTTTTTTATAGTCTAAACCCTAAAATTGAAAGATTGAAAGAAAGAAAGATTGATTGAAAGTGATCATTCGGTCATATGTGAACACACCACTGCACACGGTGTGAACAGCACGAAATTCACCCTCTGCATTTAACCCATTCACCAAGTGAAGCAGGGGGCAGCTATGAACACGGCGCCCGGGGAGCAGTGTGTGGGACGGTACCTTGCTCAGGGTACCTCAGAAGACTAGCGGTCTTGGGAATCGAACCCACGACTTCCTGATCACGGGACGAATGCTCTAACCACTAGGCTACCAGCTGCCCCCAAAATTGCCCCAAATATGCTCCCAGAACACTTTAATTTCCTTTTCAACTCAGCTGAATGCATTATCCTTAAATAAAATGTTATGGTAAACACGTATTTGCCTCTTTTAATTTAATTTACAGTAATAAAAATACAGTACAGCGCTTTACGAAGGACAAAACAAAAAACAAGCGAAACACTGAGATGATCCACAGGGGAAATCCTGGTCTGCAGTCGCCACAGATGATTCAAACAGCAGCAGCCAGGAGAAATAAATCATCAGAATCAGAAAACTTTATTGATCCCGGAGGAAACTACATTAACGTTATCATAAGCAGCGTGTGGCGAGACAAAGCAAAGATTCTTACACAAACATTGAAAAAACTCTCTCTACCCACATGTTTAGATGGGGCACAGCTTACTAATTCCAAATAAACTGAGATCATTGTTAAAAATTGGGGAAAAATGTGTAAAACACTAAAATACGAAGGCAAGACACAGAGCAGTCACAACTTGCTGCAGCAGGCTTGCGTCTGCGCACTACATAATGCTCTTGGATTGGCTACTTTCAAACCTCGCGGCTCTAAGCACAGCGGTATTTTACCATTTCAAGACACACTTTCTATATTTATACAGTTATATTTTATATGGAAATGTTCTCAGAATAAATCCGTGTTGACTGAATCCACGACTGCTGATCCGAGTAAAAGTAAGGGATACTGTACAGCAAAAAAAAACAAAAAAACAACTACAGTAGATAACGCAGAACTCCACACACATTCAAGAATTCAGCCCAGAAATGTGATGCTTTAGTAGTGCATTGCCCCTGCAATCAGAAGGTTGTGGGTTTGAATCCCAAAACTGCTAGTGTCATCAGTGAGGTACCCTTGAGCAAAGTACCATCCCTACACACTGCTCCCCGGGTGCCCCTCGTTGGGTTACATGCAGAGAAAGAATTTCACATGACTATAAGGGGTCATGTGACTATAAGGGGCCACTTTCCTTTACTTTTAAAAGTAAAATAACACACTTCAGAAACCAAACATGTCTCAAGTGATTATTTGATTTGATTGCCTGGGTATTTTAATGGTTTTTGTAATGAAATAAACAATTCAAAAAGGTCAATGAGTTTGAGAAAGTGGGATGCTTTGATTATCACAGGAATAGACCAGTCAGAGCAGCAGCTGAGCCTTGGACAAGGATGGAGACCAAATTATAGCACTAGTGCTTTTCTTGTAGATTAGGTAACGAGAGGCCATTTGTCTGGCTGAGAACCGCTGTTCGTGTGTTTTGGCTGAGTTTTCCTCAATCAATCACCCAATCAATTGAATGGCTAATTGTATCCTATCTAATGAAGCCACAAGACACTAATGGTAGAATTGTAGATGCAAACAAGTCATTAAAAACATGGCATATGTTTAGCATGGAAACAATACTTAAATCAGCACCGCACTTAAGGAACATAATGAGCCTGATATTCCAAAAAAAAAAAAACCCTGTTTCCACTCGCTGTGATTTCCATGTTAATGTCTCTCAGGAACAGCTGAAGGGTTTTTGACTCACTTTATTCATGAACGTTTGAAGATCAGAGTAAATGTCAGGCTCATGTAACACACGTAACTGACGCAGGATCCAGATTATTGAGTGTGTTGAACCAGTTCAGATATTAATTGGCTAGTGCTAATGACAATAAATGGTCTTTGAGCTTCTTGCAAATGTCTGCCTGAAAGACCATTTTCCTAATGTGTTCGCTCAAGTCAGCAGCTAAGATAACCGCAAATCTGAGTGAAAAAATGTGACAGAAATCCTAGGAGCGAGTCCACTTGTCAGATAGATGTCTGGTGTCAAGTTTTGTGCACGCTTTTAGCAATACAGACTCATTTTCATCCAAGCATCCCTCAGTTTGCCCCTGCTAGAGTAACTGCTCATTTGGGTATAAAGGTTCAATCTTAAATTGCACTCCTGCTCTAAGATGTCTGGTGAGTGCTAGGCTCCTTCATAGAGTCCAAGGAAGCATAGTGTAAAATATAAAAAAAAAGGTTTGTATGTACTACAATCGCATTAAACAGTCAGCCGAGCTGGCGCTGATAACACAAGAACTGTGATAAAAACAGGTCTTAACTAGTTCAGAAATATAGCCCGCTTGATTGACACCTCCGTCAAACACTTTCAGGCAGTTACATCACACATGCTGAACTAAACACAATAGCACAGCTCAACCCAAACCACCTGGCGTTCTGAGACCAAAACAGACCAAGCCTGACAAAAGTGTGTCAGAACCTGAAGCACTGACCAAGGCTTGAAATTGGTCAGAATATAAAAAGTATATAAAATTTTGCTGTCTCTCTTTCTCTCTCTCTCTCTGTCTCTCTCACTCTCTCTCTCGCACCCTCTTTCATTCTCTCTTGCTCCCTCTCTCGCGCACCCTTGCTCCCTACCTCTCTCCATCCCTCCTTCCCTTCCTCCATCCCTCCTTCCATCCCTCCCTCCCTACCTCCTTCCTTCCCTCTCTCCATGTCTCTCTCTCTTTGTCTCTCTCACTCTCTCTCGCACCCTCTTTCATTCTCTCTGGCTCACTCTCTCTGTCTCTCTTACTCCCGTTCTCTAGCACCCTTGCTCCTTCCCTCTCTCTCGCACCCTTGCTTCCTCCCTCTCTCCCTCCTTCCCTCCCTCCCTCAGGAACAAGCAGGATCTCCTTGGGACTGGACAGAATTATGTTTTTGTAAGCTTTCCTAAGGACAAAGACTGCCCAGTTTACACCAAACGGGGGACAATATATCCGCCATTCATATTTTGTCTGCAATAAATGTTCATCCATAGCGAGTGAATGAGCTATAGCAGAGTTAACCCTTTGCGTGTTGGCTGTACTCTATTGGGCAGCTGGAGGCCTAGCGTTTAGGGCATTCGCCCTGCGATCAGAAAGTCCAGGTTCGATTCCCAGGCTGCTAGGCACCGCTGAGGTACCCTGAGCAAGGTACCATCCCACACACTGCTCCCCGGGCGCCGTGTTCCTGCTGCCCC
>JBBPCW010000154.1:14148759-14168092 GCA_037974425.1 Phenacogrammus interruptus
GAATTTCTGTGTTACAGCGAGCTTTGGAGTCATCCTCTGGCACAGGGGCAATCCAGCGTTTTAGTTCCGGATAAGTCTCCCATTCCTTTCTGTAAAGTTTTTTGTATATTCCCCACTTCGGCATGATGCTATCTCTCGGTAAATCACCTCTCTGTGACTTGGTTGAACTTTTTTTTGGCACTTATAACAAGTGACCAATACAATTTCACTGTGATGTTTGGTTAACCAATGACCGTCACTAATTGATGATGTCATGTCATATTTGACAGATTCTCTGAATGATCTAATTGTGACAGCTGACTCGACAGCTAAGTGACACGTACATTTTTATGACTCTCCATATAATCACCATGATTTTTAAAAATATATTCTTAGTATATTTTTAAAATATATTTTTAAATGATAATACTAATGACGGTAAAACCCACTAAATATTTTAAAAAGCAGCCCAAATATTATAAACCCGCCCAACGCCAATTTTCCCAGCCCAGCATAACCAAAAGAAGCCCAATTGGGCGGGAAACTGTCCAATCTGGCAACACTGGCACCCACTCAAAAACTTCAACTTGATTTTTATTCGCCAATGCTCAGCGAATACGTCACGTGTGCTTATCTTAAGTTTAACAGTCAGTCTCGAAGTTCGTATCAGCTTTATGCGGCCAATTAGAAAGACACAAACATGGGATTTCAACTATACAACAATAAACTTCCAAACAGAATTACGATTATAAATAATTTAAAAACTAAATGCCTAACCCACCGGCCCACAAAGACCGCGGCCCACTGGGAATCTCCCGGTAGTCCCGATGGCCAGTACATCCCTGCTTACTTCCCGCACCAAAAACGAAGGATCACAAGCGTTATTAGTTCTTTACATGGGTGACATCTGCTGGTCAAGAGGATGGATGATTTGCAGTGATGCCGTTTGTATATTTGGCACTATATAAAGTGGTTCTCTGTTGTTCTGTGAATGTACTGTATAAAAAATATGTATTGTTGATTAATTAATGCAATTTATCAAGGGAATGCGTGTGTCTAATTATACAGGCAGAATGTGTGTTCTAGTACAGGACACTATGTACGTTTAATGGAAATGTATCCCTTTGTCATATGTGAACACACCACAGCCCGGCACTGCACACAGTGTTTGCAGTTTTAAAACAGTTTCCTCTGTTAAATATTCAGAGATTTTATGTTTGTATTGCAACATCTCTCGACTGACTGCCTCTTAAAGCTCAGACAGATAGTCGGCGACAGAAGCCGTCACTGGGTGTTTAATGCAGCATTCAGCATGCAGTACAGCCAAACCTGAGACATTGGACTAATTTTTTTTCACAAAAACAAGATGTGAAAGGAAACTGCTGCAGTGGGAAAGACGATGGGTGCGGATGCAGACCAGGCCTTTTTATTCCTGTCCAGAGCCTAACATGTACGACAAAAAATACAGAACCGTGTAATGGACGACCTGTCTTTTCTGTAACCACAATCCTCACTGTTTAGACCTAGAATTGCTTTCACACACTGTTCAAACCATGAACATACTGGCTCGCCAGTTTATGTTTTCACGAACATGGTGAGCTCATCCTCGTGGAGCGTCAAGGGCGGGGAATCGCGTTATCCGGGCCAATTACTGTAGCACTTAGACATAGAGCCGTGGCAGTCATGTTTTTCCCTCCACCCGTTTTCAGCTTCTCTCTAACGCATTGATTGGTTGTTCGTGATCACGTAAGATAGACTATGCGTGAATATGAACTACCAACCAATCACAAATCAGAAGCCGGAATGAAACTAGCGAATCCCAGGACAGGGGGCGGAGACTTCGGAAAATCGAGTGAGAAACAAAATAGCCATCCGTGTATTGTACGGCTGCTGCTGCTGATGCTGAGGGCAAGCGCAAGGGAAGAGAGAAAAAAGATTATGGGTACGGATTTGAGGTTGGCAGGCCTCTATTCGTCATCAAGGCTTCATTTTCAGTAAGTACTTTCTGTCATTTTTGCTTTCTTTAGAAGGAAATGAATTACATTTGCGGTTGCCGAATGGCCACAAAATGTGGCGATATGAAAACGGAACGATTTTCCGCCGTTATCAGAGCTTGACTTCAAGCTCGTAGGATAACCAGGGTCATTTACACCAGCAAACTGCCACCACACGCGTGTAGTATGTTTAGAAGGCAGATATATCATATGTGTCGAAAAAAACCCCAATATAAACCTTTACTAGCTCGAAAGGAGCTTTAGTGCATCTGGTGTTCGTGCCATAGCAAAGATAACGAGCTAATGGAAGGCCGCATTTGCTTTTCAGAATAAAACTAACCGTTTTTGATGTAGCTGCCACGCATAGACTGTTGACTATATTTTTTGATGCAACTATCATTAGCGCATTGGCACTCAGCTGTGGCATGGTTGACTAGACTAAAGTTGACCACCGTCCACAGCAAGATATTTCCCCACATACAGAACCTTCTTAGAAAAGCTTCTGTCTAAACGCAGTGCTGCACATTCTGCCTTTTGAACAGGTTAATAGGGGGACTGAGGTGGATCAGTTAGTAAGCACATTACTTTGAATCCACTAGCATCCCAGATAGCACATATGCGTTGAAATGACATTGATTCCATATAAGACAAAAAGGTTGATTCAACGTTGTTTCAACATTATTTTGGCAATTTTTTTATCCATTGATTTAATGTTGAATTAGTGTATGTTGAATCAATATTAAGTTAATATTGTTTCATAAGTCAATTGCTGTTGAAATTGTGTTATATCCAACAGGGTTTTCTTAAGCTTAATAAAAAAATAACATTTAAATATGTTCAAATTGAAACAATGTATTATTCCCAACCAGGGGCGTAGCAGCCAATATAAAAGTGGGGGGACAGTATGGTGATGTGACCCAAAGGTGTTTATACAGTATAATAAATTCTATATAAAAGAACAATGGGCATTTTACAGCACCAAAGTGGCAATTTGAGGAACATGCCAGGATAACTTACATTAACCTATTTCTGTGAAATCATAGTCATAAAAATACATACATAAATAAATAAAATACTACAGGACACAGGACTGTGGAAATCTATACTTTAATTTTTATGAAGTAGAAAGATATTTTTGATATACACACTTCCTCACAAACATCCTAAAAACAACAGATATAAACAGGATATAGGGGGCAGGGATACACAGAGGTACACAGAACGTGACGAGGTACACAGAGCAGGTTCTGTTGTCTTTCGACATTAAATCATAACATGAAAACGGGTGAGTCGTGTCATCACAACATTCTGTAACACATACTCACTTTTTGTGTTTGAAAAAAGGATGTAATGGTCCTCTGCTTTTATCTAAGGTGCATTTTACCCCAGACAGCCAAGTGGGTGAACGAACGAAAATTCACAAGAGCAACAAGATTTGAAGCTCGTGGCAGACGCCCAAGAGATTTGCGCTGTGATTGGCTAAACGTTAGTTCACTCAAATCTGAACTATCAGATCAGAGCACCCGGGCGAAAATATTGGCGCTAGGTCAAAAAAATTGCGGGGGCCAGAATCACCTGTTTCTAAAAGTGAGGGGGACGTGTCCCCCCGGTTGCTATACCCCTGTTCACAACACATATAGACATTCACAAAAAATAGAATAATGGTAGTAATTTCATAACAAAAACATTTAATTGCTAACTGACCCTCCCAACCTGCCCGCACACATTTTTTTCATTTTCCAGTCAAGTAGATTTTATTGTCATTTCTACCATATACAGTATAAAGTAAAAATGAAACAGCGTTTCTCTAGGACCATGGTGCAACACAAGAGCAGAACAGAACACAAGTGCAAAAACAGGACAGAAACAAGAGCAACAATACCACTAAATGAGACCGAACAAGACAATGGCTACACTGAGGATAAGTTCAGTATTTGACCACTACTGTAGTTTAGCAACAGAGATGTGCAAAAGTGCAAATGTGCAAGAGAATGCAGGACATCAATAAATAAATATGTGCAATTAAAATTGGCAATTTAAAATGACAATAAATATGACTGTGCGGATTGTAGCTGCATAAAAAACAGAAAGAGAGTGTCATGTCTTTTACAGAACGTGTGATAAGAGTATTTTTACTCGTTATTAAAGTCTGAGTTTTCCAAGGGGGTAGGGGTGAGGTAGGGGGAGGTGGGTGATTTGTGCTGTGTGTGTGTATAAGCGGGTTTATGCTTTCAAGTGGAGGCCCTCCTGCTACGGTACCCTTTACCAGACGGGAGGAGGAAGAGGAGAGTGTGTGAGAGGTGAGTGGGGTCATCTACAATGCTGGTGGCTTTGCAGACGCAGTGTGTGGAGTAAATGTCTGTGACAGAGGGGAGCTGTATTCACAACCCTCTGTAGGGTCTTTTGATCCGAAACATTGCAGTTTCCATACCAGGCTGTGATGCAGCTACTGAGAATCTCTATGGTCCCTTTGTAGAACTTGGTGAGGATTGGGGGTGGAAGGTGAGCTCTCCTTAGTCTTCGCAGGAAGTAGAGACACTGCTGGGCCTTCTTGGCGACGGAGCTTGTGTTAAGGGTCCACGTGAGGTTCTCCATGATGTGAACACTAAGGAACTTGGTGCTCTGGACGATCTCCACTGAGGAGCCGTCGATGCTCAGTGGAGAGTGATCATATCATCTCCTTTGGGGGCAGGTTGTTGGCTCTGCACCAGTCCGTTAGCCATTCTTTTTGCACCTGCCTGACGTTCTGGTGCATATTGAAGCCATTTTTTCACAACATCACTGAAAATATGATGGGTCACGTCCTTGTAGTGGTGCCGTAGAGCTTCTGATATTGAGAATATAAGCAGTCATTAAATATTTAACAAAGCTAAAGATTTACAGTTAATTGATCAACATTACATAGCTGAATTGTTGATCTACAGTTACTAAAATGGGTCATCATCTCCCTATTAATTTGTATTTAGAGGACATAACAGTAAATACAAATTAAAATTATTATAATTAAGCAATTGATTTATACAAGTATTTTAATGCAAAACTTATTTCCAAAAATGTTGGGATGGCATGTAAAATGTAAATAAAAACAGAATGCAAATGTCATAAACAATATTTTATTCCCCTCCCAAAAAGAGGAAACATTTGTAATGCTTAAACTGAGACATTTTAGTATTTCATTAGAAATATGAGATCATTCTGAATCTGATGGCAGCAAAGTTGGGACAGGGACAACAAAAGGCAGAAAAGTAACTGGTACTAAAGAGAAACAACTGAAAGAAAATGTTGCAGCTAACTGGATTAAGTAGCAACATGTCAGTAATCTACTGAGCAAAAAAGAACATGTTAGAGTCTGTCAGAGGTAAAGAAGGACAAAGTTTCAGCAATTTGCACTAATATGCATCTACAAATTGTGTAAAAATTTCAGAATAATTTCCCACAATCTTATATTACGAAGATTTTGAATATTCAACCATCTACAGAACATAATATCGACAAAAGAAGATCACGGTTCTCATGATCTTCAAGCCCTAACCCAAAATCATTGTCTGTGATCACTGTTCAAAGTCAAAGTCAACTTTATTGTCAAATCTGCCATACGTACCAGACATACAGAGAATTGAAATTACGTTCCTCTCAAACCCCAAAAAAGGTGCAATTTTAAAAATATACAAACAATACAATTATACATATAATCTATAAAAATATGGTGCGAAAAGAGCAAGATTGTAATAAAGTGTCATAGTTATAACAGACAAAATCTTTAGAAGTAGACTGAGGGTAGTAATAATTGGGTAGTAGTAAGAGGTTGTTAGCAGAGCACCAATACTACACAAAGTGACTGGTGCCGGTCAGTAGCGTGAGTGTGTGTGTGTGTGCTTTGTGTGAGTGTGCTTCAGTGTGAGTGCGTGGGTGTTTTAGTATGTGTTTGTGAGTCCCAGTTCAGGAAGATCGTGGGGCAGAAGAAGGGAGTGGGGGCAGAGCCGGGAGAGAGTTTAGCTTCCTGACAGCCTGATGGAAGAAGCTGTCCTTCAGTCTGCTGGTCCTGGCCTGGAGACTCCGTAGTCTCCTCCCTGATGGCAGCAGGCTGAAGAAGCTTTGCATAGGGTGGGAGGGATCAGCTGCTATGCAGAGGGCTTTTTTAATGTACTGCAATGTAGATAGTTCAGTGAGAACGCTGAAATACTACAATTATTTTGAATGTTTATCTTCTGATTACTGGGTTCTCACACTTTCTTGAACATTAAATGACTTTTCAAGGACTTGCCCCAAACTGAATGACTCAACACTGTCAGACACACATCAAGGTTAAACTACTGTCACTACACTGTTGGTTTAATATTCACTCTTGCTGTTTAACATCACCTGACTTCAGTCACTCAGTCACGCATGTGACAGTCGCACTTTATTAAGGCAGGTGAGGCATGAAAAAAGTCCACGGAACAAGGGAAACATACACACACAACGAAATGTGGCTTATTAACATAATAAAACGTGCATTTTTGTCATTGCACAAAATATATAAGCACTGTCGATGGCCCATGCCTATTTTCATCTATTTCCTGTCTATCTATCTTTACTATACGGACAAAAGTATTGGGACATGCCTATTTTCCAGAGTTTGGGTTAGGCCCCTTACTTCCACTGAAGGGAATCTTAATGCTTCTGCATACCAAGACATTCTGAACAACTTCCTACTGTGTGGACACAGTTTGGTGAAGAACCTTTTCTATTCCAGCATGACTGTGCCTCAGTGCACAAAGAAAGCTCCATAAAGACATGGTTGGATGAATTTGGTGTGAAAGAACTTGACTGGCCCAAACAGAACCCTGACCTCAACCCCATCCACCACCTTTGGGATCAACTGGAATGGAGATTGTGGGCCAGACCTTCTTGTCCAACATCAGTGTCTGACCTCATAAATGCTCTACAGAATGAATGGACACAAATTCCCACAGAAACTCCAGAATCTTGTACAAAGCCTTCCAAGAAGAGTGGAAGCTGTTATAGCTGCAAAGGGGGAACAAATCCATAATAAAGTCTATATATTTGAAAGTAATGTTATTAAAGTCCCTGTTGGTGTAATTGTCAGGCAACCCTATACTTTAGTGCATATAGTCCATCTAATCTCAAATTCATATATAAAGGACCCGTGAAAACCAGAATACTGGCACATAAGTGCATTGCAAAGGACTTTTGTGCCAGTATTCTGCTTTTGTTTTTCTTTAGTAAGCATTCAGGATTCTGTTAAATACCATCTGCTATTTTGTTTGCACACTTAATGTCACTGTTCCTGTCCACTGCACTTTTGTATTGGGCTGTAAATTATTGTACTGCTGCTCATTTTTTGGACCATTTAGCCCTTTTCTGTTCAGTGTTGCACCATGGACCTGGAGGTTGTTTCATTTCGGTGTGTACTGTGTACATAGTTCAAGCGATAAACGCTTGACTTGATATAAATGTTGTAAACATAAAATATCTTAAAAATATAAAGCCTTCACAATATATTTCAGACTTTATTTATATCTCAGCCATAAGTTTAAATTCACCATAGTAATATGTGGGCACTCCTTATGCCAAAACAACTCTTGGATACCACAGAACCTCTAAAAGGTGTGCAGTGGTCTCTGGTACAGCAAGCCAATTGTATCCTGTTCATACAATACTAAACTAAAATAACCCAAATGCATTTTGACGGCTGCCAGAACAACAATGTTAACTGAAATAGTTGTCCTTGTGGCTCGGACATCTGTGGCCCTCTGTGAAATGACGCGGTTGTTCCTCAAACAATTGAATTCAGCATTGAACTGTAGTTTCTTCACAATTACTCTCACTAAACACAAGGACCAAGTTTTGTTACAGGACCACAAAGCTATAAAAGAGAGACCCAAACAGATCTCCCAGATGCTTCTGAATAGAAGGAATTTCTTGTCACTGCTTTCTATTTTAGGCTACAGTGTGCATGCGTTGAGGGCTCAACAAAAAGACAGGCAAACAAGAAGACAAAAGCCTGGTGAATCGAGAGAAAGGAAGGGAGCTTGCCCTTGGGTTTATTACCTACACCAACATTGAGAATTGATAATGGAAAAACAAAACACAAAAATGTACAAAAATGTACACTGCATAATTTATAAATACATTTTTGAGTGTATAAATTAGAAAATGCACAGAAGGCTAATAATACAATTCACAATAATTCTTTCTAGGAATAATTCTGCTCAAACTAGCTGTCAGTTCAATGGACTGGCTAAGATGCTACTTCCCCTCATGTTTTTGGTGAAAGAGTGTAAAATAAAAGGCACAGCAATAAAAAGAGTTAATAAATCAACCGATGCCCGTGTGGCCCCACTCGGGGTCGGATCAAAATGAGAGCGAGAGAGAAAGAGAGAGAGAGAGAGAGAGAGACCTACTCAATCATAAATTAACACATCATTTGTAAAGAAGGCATGATCAAACTATTTGTTTTCACTAGTGTCCTCATTTTACAGTGGTTTAAATAAATTAAGGCTTAAAATGACTCAAAAGTGTGTTGGGAAAAGAAAAAAAAAAAAGTACAGAGCCTCATTCAATTCTCATTCGTTCGGACTGCACTGAAAGAGTGTGTCCTGAACACCAAATAAATTATACACAACCTTATGTAGTGTAAAGTCAGACTCAAAAATTGTACCAACGATAGGAAGGCTAAATACAAACACCCACACAAACACACTCATTCATCCCACAACTAGACAATGTGCAGTGTCTGTTTTGCAGAATAAGGCTGGGCGTACCCAACTAGACATAGACCAGGTCCCGCCCCTGCTCCGCCCCCTGTCCATGGGTGGGGCTTTCAGGCTCCTCCCCCTCCTCGCCATAGCCCTCATACTCAATGGGTTTGGGACAGCTATATGGATGGCCGTTGTCATCAAAGAAGCGGCGGAAGGTGAACTCGTAGAAGGCGTGCTCTGGGTGCTTGCCGTTCTTGAACCAGCCGTTCAGAGTGTCATTATGGTTACCGTCATCCTCACTCCAGAGCTTGTCGGGGTCGACAGGGTCAAAGTTGGACGTGTCTGTGCAGTGTGCGATTTTGGGAATGTAGGGTGCTGGGTGGTGCTGCTGCCGCAGGTCGATGGAGAAGTCTATGTTTTTGAAGAAGGGGTGTGCTTTGATCTCATCTGCGCCATTCTTCCCCAACCGGTCCTCAGGCCCACGGCACAGCTTCACGATCAGGTCTGACGCTTCCGGACTCAGCTTGGCCTGCGGCGGGATGTGCAGCGACGTCTGCCAATTTATAACCTGAGAGAGAGACATACACCACAAAGTACCGTAAACATTAGAGTATTAATAGAAAAATGCACTTTTTTTCTTTTTTCCAATCCCAACACACTTAATCCAACAGATTCGTCTAACAGAAAAATACAAATGCTAAAAAAAGACTAAAATAACTACAGCATCTGGTCTATTACACATATACACATAACAGCTTATTGCTATTTCACTACAAATCATAAGCCAGTTGTAATACAGAGGTCTTAAACTCATATGGTACATTATTTTGGGTATTCATAATATGGGTATTTCACTACTCCAATACACAATATGTAACTCTTCAGATATGTATTTGCATGTTAAACCATGGTGCTTTTGAAAACAGGGGTGCGCTTGTATTTTTAAAAAAAAAAAAAAAAAAAAGAAAGAAAGAAAAAATCTATAGCCATCAGATTTAAACAGTTTTTGATTCAGTACCTTTATGGCTGACTGTGCCTACTGTTGTGATTGGATGCCCTGTACCGTGCTTCCTTCACAAAAGTCAGAGTAAAAGCGATATAGTTTAATGATATGGCTCCTTTAAAAGCAGAAATTAACTCACCTTCATCTGGGTCTCCAGGGGAGTCGTAGCTAGGAAAGGAGGTTGGCCCACCAGCATCTCATACAGAATCACCCCCACACTCCACCAATCACACAGCTGTGTGTAGCCTGACACATCACAAAGGTGCAAAGAAAACAAAAATCAGCAAACAGAGAACATGATGAATGTCTGGCGAATGTCTGTCTACTCTCGTCTCTTTTCACTTTCTGCTCAGTTCTGTTTTTAAAGCTCGCAAACTACAATGCCAAAGGATCCAGAATCTATTTTTCAAGATGTCTTACAACTTGTCTGGTGCAGACATATTTTTTCATGCTGACATGCTGTAACATCAGCACATCTATTACACATTACACCATTTAAGACTTCCTTTCACCTTAGACACAAATGCCCACTTCTGATATTATTCTGATTGCAAGCACTACACAACTATACAGGTTGCTCTTTGCTACCATCTAATTTTGAAAAAGTATACATTGTATATATATAATTTTTAAGTTTAGTCACTTAATTAAATCTTCTTTGGCCATATATTTTGCTCACTTTTAGTAAACAAGTAATAGTTGCACCACAAACTAATAGTTGCACTATTAAAATGAGTGCATGTAACGATGAAAGTACACAGATGAGCTATTACCTGTCCGCAGCAGCACCTCTGGGGCAATGTAGTTAGGAGTGCCCACGAGTGAGTGGGCCAGGCAGCGCTGGTGTTGCCTAGCAGCACGCCGTTCCAGTGGCTTTAGCCGGTCACCACAGCGGCAGTTCGTAGGGTCCTCCCATTCCTTGCTAAAATCCATACTGTCCTGTCGTACATGATCACCTGAGAATATATGAAATGTTGGGTATTCACTGTAACTTATAGAAACCTGTGTTGAGTATGCATCTCTGATATTAACATGGATCAATAATTTCTGAATATTTAGCACTTTCATTTATTTGGACACTCACCACTCTGGTAGTACTTGGAGTCGTGGGTCCAGCGGAACCCTGTGCACAAGCCGAAGTCAGTGAGCTTAATGTGCCCATCACGGTCTATTAAGATGTTGTCTGGCTTTATGTCGCGGTGGATGAAACCCATCTTGTGCACACTCTCTACAGCACAGGTGAGCTCGGCAATGTAAAACTGTGCCAGCTCCTCACCAAAGATGCCCAGTCGGATTAACAGACTCATCATGTCACCACCAGGGATGTAGTCCATGACAAAATACAAGTTGTCCTTGTCCTGGAACGAGTAGTAGAGCTTGACCACCCATTCGTTGTCTGCTTCAGCCAAGATGTCCCTTTCCGCCTTCACATGGGCCACCTGGTTCCTCAGAAGTACATCCTTCTTACGGAGAGTTTTCATAGCGTAGAGCGTACCAGTGTCCATCTTCCGCACCAGACACACCTCACCAAAAGCCCCCACGCCCAGAGTCTTTATCTTCTCAAACATAGATTTTTCCATCTTGGCGCGTCTGAGGCGGATGTAGTTGGACTCTTTCTGAGAGAGCATCATGCGCATTTGCTCCTGGGCATCCTCCGACAGGCCCACCTGTAGAGACATTACAAATGGTGGTTACCTAAAGTCAACAGCCAACCACCCACCTAAAACACACTCAGTGTAGTCAAGGAGCATAATTACTTAATAGATTTATCACTAGTGTCCTCAGGACAAACTCCTCAAAACTCACTACACCTTCACAGACACAAACTCTCAAAATATCACCATTTATAACAAACCGAGTCAAAAGTATTTCTGAAATACAGGTAATCAATTCACATCATAGAATACTTCATTTAAAAATATAGATGGAAGCTGGTGGGGAAAATAGGCAATATGCTATCTGGACGTCATGCTAATCTGTACTCACTACCAATCATTACATTTTAGTTTTTATCAACAACATTTATTACTAAATTCTCCATGCAAAAGGAAACCAGGCAGCATCAAATACAACTGAACTGGGACAAAGCATGCATCATGCTCCTCAGTTTCATCTGTACTGTTTAAAACCCTTTAAGCTCTGTGTATTCATGCAAGGACAGACTTTTACATGCACCACCTTTTACAGTGCCTTACTTTGTCAGCCGTGTGTGCACAATAATCAGCTCCCAGGAGAACCTCTATAACCTCAAAACCAGCTGCCACAGAGAGACAAAGAGAGAAAGAAAAGACTAGGAAGAAAGAGAAACATAAGAGTGGAGGAGAACCTCCCATTGACAGCATGAAGGGAAAAGAAAGGCATGGAAAAGAGAAGACAGTAAGAAAGTAAGTGACAGAGAATATGAGGTGCTAACCCGCTGCATCTCGCTCTCTAGCTGTTTCTTGCGACGTATCCTTTGATGGTGATTCTTCAGGATGTTCTCAACATGTTGTTCCATAAAGAACTTGAAGGCCTGTGGTGAATAGAGCTGCACTCTGCCATCTCCTCTGCGCTCCTCATCTCGTTTGTTTTTCCGAACTGGCACTGGAGATGTGGTGATCTGCTTCTTCTCGCGTTCGGTGCTCACCACTGTTTCAGAGCCTTCGGCACGCTCGCTTGAGCAGGTGCTGGCGTTATCTGTGTCATCCCCACCCCCCTCGTCTTCTTTCCTGCCATTGGGGTTGGGCTCGTACGCTGGGCATGGAGTAGGCACCTGTTGCTGTAGGAGGTGCTTTGGGTATGGAGGTGGTGGACCTTGGTAACTGGGCACCTCTGAGACAGCTGATATCTGTGGTATTGCAGGTCCAGGCCCAGAGACCTCTTGATAGGGAGAGGGAGGAGGGGGTGGTTGCTGCTGCTGGAGCCAGGGGGGATGTGTTGGAGCCACAGCAGTGTGAAGTTCAGGTTTTTGCACTTTCGTGCTCTTTACTGGTTGCAGAACAGGCGCCTGTGTGATGGCCGTGACAGTGGTGGCAGAGGGCTGGGAGCTGGGAGCAGGCGGGCACGGACGTCCACCTGACTGTGTGTTAGTGAATGAGTTGGAGCGCACCGGGATACAGTGAGACCAAGAAGGGGGAGCGACATCCAGGTTACTGCTATTTCCGGGGGAGGAGCCAGGCTGCTGTGGCAAAGGACGAGGCAGTACTCCTAGGTTGTACATGTCTAAATTATGGCTGTTACGGTTGGGCACCAGCATGGACGGTGGCAGGTTGCCTCCGTTGGAATAAGGTGGAGATGGCGTAGGGCCGCCAGACTGCATCTGCTGGGCCGTGGGACTATGCCTGCTTGCTTGACCCAGCGGGTAGGGAGGAGGAAGTTGTCTGTTGCCACTAGCGATGTTCATATACTCTGCCTGTGCTGAGCCGTTCTGGGACCAGGCAGGGGGAAAACTGAACTTGTTTCCCCCGGAACCCTGCATGATGATGGGCTGGCGGCCCATAGGCACTGGACTAATGCCCCTTTGAGCCTGGGGCGGAGGGGTTGCGTATCCATCGGGCCTTGACGCCTGAGGAATGGGCGAAATGCGTGGCCCGAGGTAGTCCATGTTTCCAGAGTAGCGATTTGTGGTGGGGTTTGAGTCCCAGGAAGAGGGGGGAGGCGTAACACTGCGCACCTGGGGTGGAAGGGGAGGGTTAACGCGCTGGTTGTTGACCCCAGGCGTATGACTCTGGGGGTAAGTGGAAGGCCGGGGCAGGTCGGCCTGAGGACCGGGACTGTTTGAGCGGTATATGATACCGTCAGGCATGATGGCCACATGCCTCTGTGGAGCCAGAGATTCCTTGGAGCCTTTCCAGCTTGGCCTCCGCAAAACAGGCTGTTGGATGTGAGAGGGCCCTGTGCAATAAAGATACACACCATTAATGCCTTCATACAAGATTTTGAGAGATAACGAGCAGTATGAAAGCAGAATTCTACCACATATATACAAATATGTGATATTATACATGACATGAGCATGAAGCAATGACTTTTACCAACACAATCCTCAGTTTAGTTATTATATCTATTATAAATGCAAGGATATAATACAACAGAGCAGTAGATTTCTGAATGGGCCAAAGAGTGGACATGTCCCCCCCATTGGGTGCCACACCCACCAGCTGCTTTGATGACTGTGTTCACTGGACGTGTTGCTGCAGCTGCCATCTGCTCTTTTATCGAGTCCTGGTAGCTCATCTTATTGATGTATTCTATAGCCGCCCCCACACCACGATTGTTAGTATGCTTTAGAGCACAGATCGCCATCTCCTACACATAGGAACACATACACATATATATACACATATATGTATACAAAAACTAAGTATACACACAAAGAAAAATGCTCAAACAGACGAGTGATAATTTATACACAAGTTTGCTTTGCTGCAGGCACAACGTGTCACTGCAAAACTACTTATCTAATGTAAAAACACCACCACAGTGTTTTCACCAAGAGAACATGAATTTCAACTAAAACAAAAGGTACATAGACCACATAACTGTGGTTGAAAACAAGTGAGCACAATGTTGTGCCTAACCCTGTAGTACTGCTAAAACTTGTCTATCCACATACCATTGCTGTCATACCTAAACTATGTCAAATAATCACCTGACGAGAGAACATTCTTATCTTGGTCAACATGAAGCCCATTTGTTTACAAAAAGTACAACAAAGCACGCACTGATCCATTCAAAAGACATGCACATGAATACTTTGGAAAAATCCTGTGGTGTATTTGTGCAGTTGTCTTACCTCATCATAGCCTACTGCCAACAGCTCCTGCAACATCTGCATGTTGACCTCCGGAGCTCGGCCTGTGCAGATGGGTTCATTGGCAAATGGCATCAAAGACTTGCGAATCTCCTGCAGGGCTTTGTGGTAGGGGTTTTTGGGGTTGGCGCTGCGGCTCTGCTGCCGCAGGTCCTCAGGGAGGCTCTTACCCCCGCTGGTTTCCCCCTTGATGGCATCAGAAGGCCGGGAAAGGTTCCTTAGGCTCTCCCGAATCTCCTGCAACATCTGCTGACTGTTGCCACTGCAGTTGCTTGCGGGAAATGTCTTGGGCCTCATTTGCCTGTATCCTTCGGGTTTCTCGCCTCTCTTCATGAAAAAACATGTATCTCGCCAGTCAAGGAGGTGAACGGGGTTTTGCAGCGCAGTGATGCTGCTAGTGTTAATGACGAATAGTGGGTTTCACTTGCATACCAGACGGACGGTGATATGCCTGTATGTTAAAGACAAAAACAGAAAAAAGGTGGAGACAAAGCACAGTTATATTATACTTACGTTGATTCGGCAGTTATAGATATGAGCATAACAGATATTCATAATTACCTGACTGCAATCAACAAACATAAAACATCTCGTCAGAGCTGAAACATTTCTCCAAGCCACCCCTACAAAACCTTACCTTGGACGTGGATTACAATGTAAACCATGCAGTAGGTGGATACAAATATGCAAGAGCTGCCTCGTTTCTTTAGCTGGAACATTTATTTAAAGTATTATGAGAATAATAATATTCCTTATTATTATTTACTATCAGTAGTATTAGTACTACTATAGGAAGCATTAATAAAATAACAATGAAGGTCCAAACAATTCAAACGTTAAAAACTATACATATTTAAAACTGATGACTGACAAATAACTCCCATTTTTGGAGCACAAAGAGATTTTGCCCTAGTAATGTCCAGCAGGCGCTTAATTTCTAAAAGATCACACTTAAATTCTGCCTTTAAGACACATTATTGTATGAAGACGTCAAACCACTTTGACGTCCTTTCTAGATTTAATAGTGAAAACCTAACAAACAAAATAATTAGGTCGACTACCAAGCGTTTCGGTAAGGTTAATAAAGCCAGGGTAGATAAATAAGGACGCGAGTTTAAATTAAAGACAGTGAACAAACTGGACTCTCTATAGGGGAACAGAGAAGTTGGCTAGCTGCAGCTCGCCAATGTTACGAAGTTAACGTTGCAGTCTTAAGACTTAGTTTATTCTCTTATTTTCGAAGCCTATACTGTCACCCACGTCCCTTCGTGTCTGTCTGACTAAGAAAAAAGTAGGTTTGTGAGGAAAAACATTTAAAAGCTAACAGCGAGGCCTAAAAGGGAACGATTCAATCCTCATTAGCAGAGGCTAGCTAGCCTAGCCGTTAGCCTGTAGGCTCAAAGGAACTGGAATGTTACTCACCGTCGACTACACGATATCCATGGTGGAAGAACAGGAGGTTTGAACCGTATCTGCGTGGTGAAATAAAATGAAAACCAAAACAGAACGAAGTAAATAAGTGCCGTGAAGCCAGCTAGCCCGCTAAAGCCCAGGCTTTTGTGTTGACACCTCGGCACAGTGAGTGTCACTGCGAAGGGAGATGCCCGGATGTGGGAATTCTTCACTCTCCTGTTCTCCCTCAGCCTCACTACACACCTTCTCAGCTTCACCATACACCACCTCAACCTCACCTTCTCAACCTCACTACACACCTTCTCAGCTTCACCATACACCACCTCAACCTCTCCACACACCTTCTCAACCCCACCACACTCCTCATCCTCACCTTCTCCACCCCACCACAATAGTCATCCTCACCTCCTCAACCTCACCACACACCTTCTCAAACCCTGCACCCTGAGACTGGAGCAACCAGCTCAACACAGTTCAAATGCATCTCATTTGCTTCTAGTTCTAAGTCATTTATTAATTCTTTATCCTCAAATACTGGTCTATTCTGGTACAGATGATACCAAAATGTCCACTTGATATCACACTTTATTTGTTATTTATTTGTTTTATAAATGTTTATCAGAGAAACGCATCTACTGTGTTGTAAATCTTATCGTGGCACTGTACATGTGTTGCAATGGTAATAAAGATATTCTATGTGTAAACAAGTGAGTAAAGTGTAGAGTGTCCATCTGTCATACGTGAACAAACCATAGCACATAGTGTGAACAGCACGAACAAACTGTTCTCTGCATTTAACCTATTCACCAATAAAGCAGCCCCTTGCTCTAGGATCCCTCAGTGGTGCCAGTGAGAGTCCTGAGATTTAAACCCTAACCGCGAGATCACCAGCTGGGGTTAGGGAGTTGTAGTGGACGGGGTGCTTATGTTCATTCGAGGCAAGTGATTGTAGTCGTAAAACAATCCATTCCCCTGCATGGAATGAAAACCCCTTCTGTGGTCCCTTACATGGTTGGTGACCACCCCGCTGCTCCTAATCTTGGTACTGGAGGCTCACTGCAATGCACATTTTAGTGTTTTCTGTAACACAACAAATTAGCTCATTAATAACCTCTAACTGAACTGAAGTGGATGTGTTAAGGCAAATAGACACTACAGTGTGCAAGAGGGTGGTCCTCCAGGACCTGGGTTAGAAAACACCCTAGTTCATGGTTTCATCTAATTCAAAGTTATTGACAAATACAATGTGCCTAAAATAATAACAAAAATCATGATCATGTCTATATTGAGGACAAACATAAAAAATGCATAGCGCTATTGGAAAAGTTATGTGAACCCTTGAAATTAATAACTGGTTGAACACATTGTTCAATGTTTTATGTACTGTAGACTGTAGACGTTAGACTGTTCCAGTGGTGCCTTCAAATCTTTGACAGCCACTTGGGATTGTTTCTTTTCGTCATTGACGAGACTTTATTGTGCTCTTGGGGTCATTTTGACAGGGGGCCCATTTCTGGATAGAGCCACAGTCCCAAAGTGCGGAGGGATTTTAATTATCGGCGTTAACGCCGTTATCACGGAGATTCCGTGCGATTAACGGCGTTAAAAAAATTTGTTAACGGCCCAGCACTAGTTTACATACTTATTCTTGCCACTGTATAAATAGGGGTTCCCATAAAGGGATTAAGCCTTGATTAGCATTTTTATATGGATTTTCAATAGAAATATTGTAGGATTCTCCTTGACCAAGAAACTGACCTATAATGTTTAGTATTCAGAAATATTGGTAATACAAAAATAAGAGTATAAATCCTGTTGCCTTGTGTTGCTGTGACACATATCTTGACATCTCTAAATGTTATCAGCCATTCAGGTATTTAAAGCTATATGAGAGTAAGTCAACACGTTTTAAGTGACAGTGTACTGGTTAAGATATAAACAAATAATTCAGAGTGGTGTGTTGTGAATACCAGTCGGAATAGTTTGCAGCCTTGATGATAAGAACCAGATGTCGTGAAATGATTATGAATATGCTGCCTGAGATAGTTAAGCATATAAATATGAATATAAATCTGATCTATTAGACTTACACTCGTTATAAGGGTGCCAGAAAGAGTTATTTGTATGATGTTGCAGAAGAACTATTTTTGGTTCTCTGAAGAACATTTAAATGCAAGTAAAAGACCTAGATGTCAGACAAGCTTTGTCATACAAGGTCAGGTTTTTTTTTTTTATATGTTGCAGTTCAAATCAGGGCACACACACAACTAGAAAGAATGGGTTGTTTATTTTTTCCAAGTGCATTAACGAACAAAAACAAACAAAATTTTCTGGTCAAAAGAGCATTTCCTGGCTATGGTCAAACCCCCTGTCACACAGGGACCCGTCTGTGTATGTAAACTGCCTCTCCATCAGTGCCACACACTAAACACTGTCCTAGCACATCTAGACTGTTGACAGACAGCGTCTGGCTGGGCAGCATGTGAGTGGTCTCCAGCCTGCCTTTGCTGGAGTCTCCATTGAGCCACGCACTGATGAGGGACTGGTTTCCACCTGCCGGAGCTGTGGCACTGCGGGACATGATGCTGGTGTTGCGCCCTGCAAGAGACAATCAACAGATAAATTATTTATTTATACCAAGATTTATACCATCCTATAAGGGTTACATACACTTATGTTACACTGTGTTGTCTACGTACTCTCTTGTCTAGGACTAGCAGCTCATTCTCACTAGTTACTTTAATTACATTGACTCTTTGTTGTATTGTTTGTCGTTCTTTGCACAAACAATACAAAGAAGGGGGGGGGGGGGGCAGTACAACTGCACTGTATTAAGGAGAGGATGAATGGGGCCATGTATTGTGAGATTTTCAGCAATAGCCTCCTTCCCTCAGTCAGAGCACTGAAGAAGGTCGTGGCTGAGTCTTGCAACATGACAATGAAGCACACAGCCAGGAAAACCAAGGAGTGTCTCCGTAAGAAGCATATCAAGGTTCTGGAATGGCCTATTCTCTAGACCTAAATCCAAATGAAAATCTTTGGAGGAGCTGAAACACCGTGTTGCTCAGAGCCAGCCCCAGAACCTGACAGGTCTAGAGGAGAGCTGTGTGGAGGAGTCGCCAAAATCCCGGTTGCAGTGCAAACCTGGTCAAGAACTACGGGAACCGTTTCACCTCTGTAATCGCAAACAAAGGCTTCTGTACCAAATATTAACACTGACTTTCTCAGGCGTTCAAATACTTATGTGCAGCAGTGCAATACAAATTAATTCTTTACAAATCAAACAATGTGATTTCCTGATTATTATTTTTACGTTCTGTCTCTCACTGTGAGAATGCACCTACAATATGAATTTCAGACCCCTCCATGATTTCATTCGGTCATACGTGAACACACCACTGCACACAGTGTGAACAGCACGAAATTCACCCTCTGCATTTAACCCATT
>JBBPCW010000154.1:14263085-14278054 GCA_037974425.1 Phenacogrammus interruptus
CTAGCGGTCTTGGGAATCGAACCTGGACTTTCTGATCGCAGGGTGAATGCCCTAACCACTAGGCCACCAGCTGCCCCAAAATGTATCTAAGATGGTTTTATCATTGATTTGATCAAAAGAGGAAGAATTGTTCCAAATTATGTGTCGGCTTTGGAAATGATTTTTTCTGCCCAGCAGAAATTCAGTTTGCACCTCCATTACTTTTCATTGCAGCACAAAGGAATAGCTTAGCAAAAAAAGACAATAAAATGACCATATAAAGTATACTTAAAGTATATTTTATAAACTTAAAAATGTTCCAGTTTAGTCCAAATCAGCAGCTGTGTACATGTATATAGTAAGTTGAGACAACATTTCTACATGGACAGTGCATCATGTAGCAACAGACAACATTCAACAGTCAATAGAGTTACAACAGACAGTAGACAACAGACAGACAATAAAGAGATAAGTGTGGCCATTACGTAAACCTTCTGGAGTGATGGGTATTGCACTATAGGTATGATTACTGCCCAGGAGGCAGTTACAGCATTGAACCAGGAACGACAGAAAAACTACAATAATAGACAATGTAGTGGAGTAACAGCAGTGTGAGTTTGATATGTATCTTAATCTACCAGAATGAAAATATTGCACTACCTACAAATACTATTGCACATGAGCATATGATGTTGCACTGGAATTATATTCTAATTGCACAAGACTGTTGGCAGCACAGAAAAAAACACATTTTGCATCTTAAGCCACATCAAAAAGTCTATGCCGCCTGGATGTGATTTGGGTGGGTTGAACAAAGTTCTGGGGATTTAGGTCTATTGATGTCTAGTGTTTGTTAGCAGTGTTAGCCTCTCAGTGCTAAACTAAAGAAGCCTGTTAGACTCTACACTGGTTTTACCTGACTTTGTTTTTCTACAGGGCATATGTCATAACTCTACAACCCAAACCTCTCAATAAATGTTGACACAAAATGAATATTTATCGTCAAGGCCTGCATCTGTGTTCACATCATGCTCGACTCCGGATAAATCAGCAGAAGTACACAAGGATTTCTCACCTGTTCATTGCCATCTTCAGTTCTAGAGAGAAACCTTCGTAGGTTGATCCAAATAAAAGTTTTATTTAATTGAAAAATTCATCGCTTTATTATGACAAACCTTTTACTTTAGAAAGCAATGATAAAGTATTAACAAATATTTTGAAGAGTATAACGTCCTTGATTCATCCATGCTGATATATGGAGTTATGCAATTCATCTTTTTGTATCAGCAGAAATAAACATGCAGAACTTCAAGTACAGCAAAGCTGTTATTTACAAGAGTAACCCTGGTGTTAAACAGCACTAAAGCCCTCTTCACACATGGACTGCAAGTCTGGACTTTCAAAACATTACGTAGAACAGCGGTATGAGTGATAAAATAATAATAACTTAAAAATAGCCAATAGCCCAGATGTTCCTTGGAGACGTGGCGATAAATGCATGCAAAACCGACCGTCTGCTTCAAAACAACTTTGACAACCTGACAATGTCTTGATGCTGAGTGTCTATACCTTTTCTTTTTACTAGTTAAGCTTAGGCTCAAAGGCATAAAGCCTGGCAAGGCTTCTGATCCCTTTAGTGCAACAAAGAAATGATAAGGTCCATTTTTTATACACCCTGGAGTATTATTATACCTTTTTATATGAAATACAAAATATGTACAAATTTATAAACAAATCCAAATAAGAGTAAAATAGTTAAAGAAGGTTAAAAATGAAAGCAGATATTTTAAGTTTAAGGTAAAAGTTATAAATTACATGCATAAAATTTTCAGTCCCTTAAGGTAATGCTATGAGGGGAGGGAGGCGTGTTCTGGTTTAGGAGATGACTGGCCTGAGGATAGAAGTCTCCATTTTTTAACTTTCTGCATTGCTTACTTTAACAAGAAGGGTCATTCATTTGACTCAGTTGTTAACAGAAGGCACACTATTTCAGTTCTCTATGTGAAAACAAAAGCATATGCTGAGTATAAGGGTGCAAAAAGAATGACACATCAAATTCTGGAGCATATGTGTCAGACCTAACAACTAAACACTAACCTCCACCTACAGACAAAACAAAAATACCCCCACCCCCCTGCCCTTTTCAGTGACCATAGCTCCAAAGGTTCAAACTCCTAAAAATGACCTTCCTGAATGCAAATGTCCAAATCAGTTCATCTGGAGGTTCATTAACAAGAGGACGGTCAGTGTCACGGTACGGTCAGTGGCTGTTTGGGCCACTGCTTTTCTGTTGCCTTTTGGTAGTTCTGTTTTTGCTCTGTTTTTCTGTTCACGTTTAGGACTTTTATTTTGATACATGTCTGTTCTGGTTCTGGTGTCACGTGTTCTTGTTGTCATGTGGTTTTCGGTTCAAGTGTCATGTGATTCACGTTTACATCTGTTTTGTGTTGGGTTCTTGATTTCTGTCACTATTTAAGTCCTGTCTGCCTTGGTTCTTGTTATCAGTCCATCGCTTTATTTGGCCCTATTTTCCTGTTGGTTTTTTCCAGCCTGTATTCCTGTACCACGTCCGTGTGCCTGTTTTTGTTATTCTTGTTTTTGAGTTAATAAACACTTCAGCATGGAGCCCTGGTTTCCAGCCTGCTTCTTCCAGGGTAGCTCTCGGTCGTGGGGGCCTAGCCCCCTGAACTGTGAGAACCATGCTTTATTTTGTTACTGTGCATATAAAACACTGATGCACATGAACAAAGTAAGGCATGCTATACTAAAGTATTTGTTTACTTCTTAGAATGTAATTATGGATAAGCTCCAATTACATTTACATTACGCTGGTTAGTGTACATACAGTTATAAGTCGATTTTTACAGAGGGCCGAACTAATGTTAGGTTTACTTTATCACTATATTTACTGTCTAGGCTGCAGTCAAGTTCATGCATGTTGGCCATCAGCTCATGTCTTTGTAACGAATTTGAGTGTGACAAGAGATGATGGTGAGCTGATGGACAAACATCATCAATCAAACATAGCTGCCTCTAGCTCTTCAGTGTCAGTCAGGCATTACATTCATCCAGTGGCTCCCAACCCCAAAAACACTGTCTGGAATGCGGTTGTTTTTCCTGCTCTAACACACATCGTAATAGTTAATAGTTGCTTACAAAGACCACATTCAACAGCTCTGTAAAACTGCCTTCTGCCACCTCAAGAACATTGCAAAACTCCGTCACTGAGTCTGGCAGAAGCAGAACAATCGGTCCATGCTTTTGTCTCATCCAGGCTAGACTACTGCAACACACTCCTCATCGGGATACCTAGCAACAGGTCTCTGAAGTCTCACGCAATGAGCGTGAGACACACGCATCTGACCGTCTTCACACGCTCACACGCTCAGCGTTCCGCAAACCGAACCACAACCCCCCCCAACCCCCAACCCCCAACCCCCGCTCAGCGATCGGCAAACCGAGACACCCCCCCCTCCCTCACGCTCGACCGCACATCCCGAAAATCTCACGCGCAGGTTTTGGGTCAACTTGAGAGCCCTGCCTAGCAAGAATATTCAAAAGCTCCAGTATATTCAGAACAGTGCTGCAGAGATACTGATGAGGGTTCAAAAAATACAGTCACATCATCATCATCAAAAACTCTTCACTGTTTCATTCCGTATTGAATATAAAGTCTCACTTCTCACTCATCAATGTGTTTATGGAGCTGCTCCAACTTACCTCAAGGATCTTCTCACTCCTTAGACACCCTCTGCTTCCCCATTATGGAATGCCCTCCCAGATTATCGGAGGGTACCACAGACTGTGGACACTTTTAAATGTGGCCCGAAAACACACCTTTTTAAAAAGGCCTACTCTTGTTGAATTTATTTGTTGTCATATTATTCGATGCTTATTTTATTCTGAAGCACTTTTAATGGGAAGTGCATTAGAAATAAACCATTGTTGTTGTTGTTGTTGTTGTTGTTGTTGTTGTTGTTGTTGTTGTTGTTATTCATGTCATACAGCAAATATAATATTTAAATATTGACACAATATAGTGGCACAGGACCAGGATTCAGTAGAAGAATTTGTTTGTTCACTCCATTTTAACCGCCCCTAGAATTTCGATGGTACATATTCTTTGCACCTCTTATTACATTCATTCTTTTTCAGAGCTTATTAAAACAAAGAGATGTATCCATCCATCAATCCTTCCATTCATCCATCCATCTGCATCATGTTTTGCCTCCTGAATGCTCTGCCCAAACACCAGCCCTCGCTTAAACCACGAAATGCATTCTAGTATCTTAGAAAGCTAACAAGACCAATCTCTCGCTGCGTCCTGCATGTGTGAAAGGGTGAGAATCAGGTCCAGAGTTGAGATGTGAAAACGAGTCTTGCTCTTTGAGCGATGGGTTGATGGACGTTCGTACGAGTTTTTTTAAACCTCTTTCTTTCCATATGCTGATAAAAGAGCAAGAAATGCAGGAGACAGAAGGGAATCAGTAAGAAGTGTGATATGTAGGAGGACGATAATGATAATCACACACCGAGCGACGTGCTATATGGACTCATATAGTGCCTATTCACAAATAGAAACCTTGACTTGTTAGTCTGACATTTGAAGGCCATCTTCCTCTAGGGATTAAAATGAATGTGATAACCAACTAGTGTCCACGTCTCATCAGCGAGTGTAACTCCTACTCCAGACCCATATTTAGCTCTCTCTCCCTCTCTCTCTCTCTCTCTCTCTCTCTCTATCTCTCTCTCTCTCTCTCTATATATATATATATATATATATATCTCACACCCTGCCAGAATTACACAAGCCCAATCGCCTCCATCAGTTCAACCTTCTTATGACTGTTATCTGTATTAATGTTGGCAAAAAAAAAAAAAAGCCCACGCATTTCAAGTTGACTCTTTTCCTGGTGACAAATGGTCCACTTTAGGAGCTATTACATATTCACTCTGCACTCACTTCTGTTACTTTTTCTAAAAACAGTTCCCATTGTGGCTCCTGGACAGGGATAAAGTGGGGAGTAAATTGGGAAGCATAAAAATTGACCATTCTGAAGTCCTAAAATTAAGATGCCAACAGGAGCTATTTTACCTTGAACCTAGTGCCTAACCCCAAAACCCTCCAGAATCTACATTTCTAAGAGTGTATCTTTTCAACTGGGATGTTACATGTTGGACATTCAGCTGTCAGCCTGTTTACAAGCATTAATGGTCAAGTACTGTCCACGTTGCGGTTCGTATGTCACTCTTGGCTCTAGTCAGTTTTCTTTTGGCCAGCGCAAAGAAACTGGCGCTCTTAAGAGGGCTCAAACCAAGAACAGCTTTTTGCCTGGAATGTTGTTGTTTTTCCTACTTTCACACACTTATAAATAGTTAATTAACAAGCAGTATCAGAGTTGAAATGCATGTGATACAGCAGGGAGAACATTTAAATGTTGGGACAATTCAGTGGCCCTTGGATCAGTTAATCAATAACTGAATTAGATAGTTTAGGCCATTTAACCCTTCTAGGACCTACATGGTGCCTTGCACCTCTTATTACATTTCCATTTTAGTTCTCATTCATAACTCAAAATCCATCCATCCATCCATCCATCCATCCATCCATCCATCCATCCATCCATCCATCCATCCATCCATCCATCCATCCATGCCTTTTATTCTTAAACACACGTTGCTGGAGACTTTCCCAGAATTCAAAGGGAAAAGCTGGAGAAACAAGCTGGAGAAAGCAGTTTCAATTGTGAGACACTTTTTTTGTGTAATTTCCAGACATCAAAGCAAACTCAAACCTGTTTAAACAAAAAATAATAATAATAATTCATTAAATATCTGAAAGGGAATTGTATTGCATGAGTAATTTCATAGTATGAATTAAATGAACGGTAAATAACTTTACAATTCTAAAGGTTAAACTCTATTAAACAAGACCAGGGTCCTGGTCTCAGCCTTGCTGTCACACAGCATTCTTATCAATGAACCCCAGGGAAGTCTTTTTAATATGAGAGTAATCTGCAGTATTGATAGCAAATTGACGGAGTGAGCTGCTCGATTCCATTACCTGATAGGAGGCGGTGGAGTGCTTGTTGGACAGCTTGAGTGTGACGGATCAGATTGTGGTGCACCGTCTGGTCTGAGGGCTGATTAGGTAATGAATAGGTCAGCTCGCTGTAAGCCACGGCATGCAAAAGGGAAGAAGATGTGACTGCAATCATCGAAGCCACTCATCCTTCTAATTACTCACCACGTCAGTCCGAAGTGACTCTCCAATCTTAAAGAGCTAAAAATATGTTTTGGCAAAGAAGACGCGTGTACGCTTGGGTGTTCAGCTGCCTCCAAGCCAAGGCTGTCTCTTTGGAGAGCCATCCCTCATCAACCCAATTATTGCCTCTCAGTTTGTCTAGTTTTGGCAATAATTGTCATATGTTTAATTCATGCAGAAATGATGTACACATTTGAAAGGAGCAAACTCACAGTGCTGCTTGGCCGATGGTGCCAAAAAAACTACACACCCAATCAAACTCTGCACACAAACATTTGGCATCAAGATGATTCCTGCATCTGGATGCTGTCCTTACATGGATTTGAGAGACAGATGTTTGTAATTATCATGGTGATTAAATGTTAACGCCAAATGAACATCATACCTGAGTAATGTGCTGGATTGTTCATTTGTATTCATTTATTTATTCATTCGTTTAGTGTAACCGCTCAATTGAATGGAGCGTTGCAGGTACCTGGAACCTATGCGAGGGTCTATGGGCGTGAGGCATCAATTCACCCTGAGCAGGGGTGCAGCCCACCGTAGTTGTTCATATATTTTATTAAAATTGAATTAAAATTACATTAAAAAACAAATTTTTAAAAAAGTTTATTTTGAGTTTTAGCATTGCTATAAACAGTAATAAAGGTTTATAGATTTATGTTCACTGGCTGTGTGTGTCAGCCACTGGCAAATGCTCCAGCCTTAGCCTAAAATACATTATGGTGAGGCGGAGGAGGAACGTGGGTATATGTTTGTGAGTTTTCAGATCCATATTCCAAACTACAGAGGCATATTTTTGGTACGCACCTGGCATCTCTTTCTCACACTGTAGAATCATGGGATAGGCTCTAATTCTCCTCTAATTCTCCCTACTTGTGGGGCTTAAAATGCTCCCCTATGGGTTTCTGGGGAGCTTAAGAGAGGAAGGCAGTGCTCGGCGTGGGCTAACTGCAGGAAGATAATAAAAGCCAGTTCTGCTTACCATTTACCTTGCAGTTTCGACATTATGTGCTTGATCCCTGTGACATACTGTTTGGATTCGCCATGCGGAGGTGTCCTTTCATTGGCTGCTGGGGTTTTAAAGTGGCTGCCTGAGGGGGCCCTGGGGTACGGCTGGTCAGCAGGTGGCTTCAGTCTTTCAGAGGTTTAAGTGTCTCCCCTGTGACTCCAAACAGCTACTTAACTCAATAAGCTCTCAGGCTAAAAGGAATGGTAAGGTGATTCTGGCTTTGATGGACTGAAAGGGAAGCTTATTAGAGCTTCAGCCGCTGCTTTTTCACTTCTGAAGTAACTCATCTGAAATGGGTTTGCGCAAAGCCAGGCTGATTGTATTAAACTGGAACAAATACTGGTGGCTAAAAAATCAGCTGATTTGTTCTACAAAAGAAGGTTATCATTATAAGCACAGACCTGGCTTGATTTTTTTATCCCCCAAACCATGACTTCTGTGACTTTATGTGAAATCATTTCAAGTCGAGGAGGTTTTTATTGTAATTTCCAGCATAAAGTAACACTCAGTGTCCACTTTATTAGAAATAACTACTCACCGACTACATTATGAGATCCACCAGGCTTATAGGTCTATATGGAATAGGAATTCAATTACATCCATGCATGTATTTTCTCGGCTGTCTATCCCAGTGGTCTTAGGGCAAAAGGAGGAGATGTCCTGGACAGATTGCTATTCCATCACAAGGAAGTCATCCATCACAGACAGACCAATAAAATCAAATTCAGTTCTGAGGCATTTTAGCATCTCCAGTTCACCTGACATGCATGTCTTTGGATTATGGGAGGAGACCTGAGAGGATCCCTGAAGAAACCTATGCAAACCTCACATGGAAGGAATCAAACCCAGGACCTTCTTGGCATAACAAGTCAGCACTGACCCCTGTGCTGCTACACTGTTCCATCAAACGACTTGATTTGTTCATTTTCTAAGTGAACTAAGTGAATTTACAGCCTCTGTAAGGGACAAACGTCATATAGCATTTCCTGCAGTTTGGTGTACACCTGCCATTCATTTGATATTTTTTACATATCGTCAAATATTCAATAGCCTTTGTTAACTTTTCTGTCATGCACAAAACCCATCCCATTCCCCACTGGTCAGTTCTTGACAACAGGATCCTTTGGTTGTACCAATATCAGCCCAACAGTGAACTCTAATGTGGGGTGTTGGTATGTCTGTAGCATGCCCAGCAATGTTTCATGAAGGTTTTACCCAGGATGGTATCAGTATCACAGGTATTTTGAGGGCTTGTAAGTTCTGGGGGTGACTTGAGGGTAGCTAGCAAGAATTATGTCCCAGAGGCATTGCTGCAGTAACAACCTGTTTATCTTCATCAATCAATCATTACAAAGTTCATTAACCATAACCAGAGAAAGCCAGTTGAACTGCATAGTTACTATAACTGCCAATAGCATGTCTTTTACAGCAACCAAAATCAGGGTACAGGCTTGGCATGAAACGGTGATGACAATGTAAACAGTAGATGCAAATGGTGACAGCATGGAGTCTCCTGTAATAGTTTCGGGAAGAAAAAAGGAATGAGGTGGGAGGAACTCAACACCTCTGGGCTCATCCTATATTACAAGCATGTAAATTGTTCCATGAATTCAGATGGACCCTCCCTTCAGTAGCTATGTTCCTGACAACTACACAAAATGAACTAACCAATCAGAAACCGACCTTTTGTTAAAGGCTAAGAGATGATTAACATCAATGATCACTGATGGACAACAGTCTCTGGTGGACCCATAAAGACTATATTATGCCACCATAATTCTTTTGCTAGCAAAAGAAGCTAGCATTATGTAAGCAGGTTCTATTATATCCCACAACAAAGTTTAATTTGATGTGCTGGGTCATGGATCAGTGAAGAAAGCACCTCATTTACTACACACTATGGTCAATGATGCTACAAATGGAAAAATCCATCAGAATCCATCAGAACTGATGGTGTGAATGTCAATAAGCTCTATGCCAAAGAACCTCCAGCCATTTCAGTAAACCAGATCAATAGCCCACAATAGCTGCTCAGAGACAGGCCCGAAATCCATTCACTACTGTACCAGTTATTAGCTTTCAGATACTCGCTAGTATCTGTCCAGTCAAATTAGGGCCATGTGAGTTTAAAGCCATGTCCATAATGGAGAGCCAACATGGATGAGCCCTCGGAATCACACATAACATTATCAAAATGCTTTATATGGTTAACGTATGTATTTGTCATTGTTGGAACAAAACTTTTTTTCTGTGAGTGAATAACAATGGAAAAAAACAGACAGTGTTGGTTAAAGGATTGGAATTTTTGACTAATTTTGGACTATTTCAAATTGCAGTTGATATTTTCAGGCATTATGTTCATACAAAGATGTCACGGTGGTGAGGGCTAATCCCCCACGACCGAGAGCTTCCTGGAAAGACAGACGTGACTGGAGACCTGAGTTCCATGCTGTTGTGTTTATTCAAAATCAGGAACAAACAAAAGATCAGGCACAGTGGCCGCAAGAACTAGAAACAAAACCGGTCCTGCTTTTCAGCTGTCAGGGAACAGACTCTGGGTAACCTCCTCGTGCTCTAACGTGAATGCTCTAGTGAAGACGATGGACAGATAACGTGACACAGAAACAGACAGGCTTACATACCGAACTCAATCAGGGGATAAATACAGACAGGTGGCAACTCAAGAACATGTGACATAAGCATGAACACAGACCAAGACATGACTCCAAAATAAAAGCCCTATACACACCATGAAAACATGAACCAAACAGAACAGGAAAATCAACCCAAAAACAGTGACTTTAACCCGCCACTGGCCTTACCGTTACAAAAGACTGCAATAAGTGAAAAAGGCAGAAGATGATCTAAAGAGTTTTCAAGTTTCAAAATTGATGTAAAATATTACTATTGTTCATCTAAAAATTTGCTTCGCATTGCTTTATTCAACATTCTTATTTGAGTTAAGTAAAATTGTCAAATTTAGCTTATAATTTGGGTTGAATGGTCAGTGTAATTTACAGTGTCTCTATACAGGGCTGAAATAGCAGTTTTGCACAAAATAGAAGTGATTTTTGTGAAATTCAGCAAAACACAATTGCAAATGTTCTTCATTTCCACTGAATGGAATTAAAGCTGTAATTTCTCCTCTCACTACAGTCATTCTAATTAAGTCTGAAATCAGAGGTGATTAGGTCATGTGATTCAAGGAGCAATGAACATGCCAGGGTTTGTCTGAACATCTCTCCCTCATACACGTCCAAGCTCCTTATAAATGTATAAATATTGGCATTTCTTTTTCACTTGCTGTGTAAAATAGCAATCTCAGTCTTCTCATCTGATGCTGCCTTCATGTGCTATGGGAAAGACTCCCCAGTGGCATGAGGGGTGTTCATGTGCAGTTTTCAATTCGGCTTCTGGTATTTACCATATTTCCCATAGGACGTGAAGGCACCATGACAACACCAAACATGCCATGTTTTTGAACACCATATGATGTCATGTCATGTGACTTAAATGTGAAAAAAATGTGTTTCCATATTAACAATTTTTTTTGTGTTTCCAATACTAGTTTTTTTTTCAGTTTGCGAACTGCACATTAAGCAGTTTAGTGGCAATCCAAATTCCCCAAACAACTGCAAATTTGGAAGTCTGGGAAATGAGACCATAATATGCAGGAAAACTATTCACCAAAAGTATACAGGACCCTTTTGATCAATACAATGAATTGCCATGACTTTGGAAAAAAAAGCATGACTGTATCATTGAATGCATAATAAACATCCTAGATTCAATAACAATTGTTTGTAGTTGTTTATGTGTACCCATGTGTGTCTACACTAATGAAGTGTGGTCTAGTTGAGTATGTGAGTACAACAGTCTTCCACCACAAGCCAATGTCCTGTCACTCAGCTGAACCCATTGCTGGACACACTTACTGCCATGATGTTTTCCCTTCCAGAACATGGCTTGCATCTATAGTCTATATTTGCTTAAAGATCAATGTAGGGTGGTCTGAGTGATCCACAGGTTGTTCATGAGGACAGATGCCGAAGTGTCTTTTAGAGAGGTCATGAGTAAGGAAGGTCCACTCAGGGGAAATGATATCATGCTATTCCTCGTTATCTTCATCACCCTGTGTGGCCCTGTGAGGATTCACATGTCAACACGGAGCAGCTGAGAGAAGACACGAGAGAGTGAGAGTCAGGGAGGAACCTGGTCACTCACAATGGGAGGTCTACATCATTTTGTGAGGTCATCTGTGCCGGGAATAGAGAGGGTCACTGTTTCTCAGTCTCAGTCCTGAAGTAACACCACACTCTATAGCTGAACATTTTCATGGCTCTGACAATGGCTGTAGCCAGACCACCTATGTTGAGTCCAAGACAAGTCTAAGACCAGGATTATTCAAGTCCAATTCAAGACCAAATCCAATGAGGACCAAGTCCAAAAAGGTTTCAGTCCAAGTTAAGACCAAATCAATTAGAATCCAATCCAAGGTTCAAATCAAGACCAAATCCAAAGATGTATAAGTCCAAAGGGTAAGTCCAAGTTAAGACCAAATCCAAAGAGATTTATGTCCAAGTACAGACTCAGTTTAAAGAGGTTCGAGTTAAGATTATGTCCAAAATTCATTTTGTTGATGGGAGAGGGATAGATTTTTTTTGTTGACCATTGTGGGTATGTCACGGTTCCAGGTGTTTTGTGTTTTGTTCCTGATTTTGTTTAGCATTTAAGTCCTGTCTGTGTTTATTCTCGTCATGAGTCCATCGCCTGAGTTTCACCTCGGTTTCACCTAGAGATCCTGAGTTTATGCCCTGTCTGTATCACATATCTAGTTCACGTTATCTGGAGGCCCGCGTTCCTGTGTGCTAAATAAAAGTATCAGCATGGAGTTCTGGTCTGACGTCTGGTCCATGCCCTGAGGGAGCTCAGGGCTGAGGGCTCGCCCCCTCAGCCCTGACAGGGTACCTTAATTTTGTCAGTTAAATTTTCCATGTTGGCAGTAATTTTAAATTCTGATTGTATGAAATGTATGAGGTATGACAACAAAAAACAAGCTTAAGATTGCACTTAGTCTGTGAGTGAAAATAAATACTTTACACAAAAGAGAAAAATATAGTCCATAACAGACAGTCTGCCCTCACTCCAGCATGATGTCTAAACGTGTAATCTTTTCTGTGTTTTAAAATAACGTGGAAATTATACATCAAAGCCAAAAATTGTTAGGCTTTTGCCATGGACTTTTATTCTGAGCAAGCAGATTGTACAAGACAGAACTCCAGACATTGACTGCCACTTGATTGTTTCTCTAATCAGTAATAAACTGTTAACTATTTTCTTCTGAATGTGTGCTTTGGCAACGGCAAGGATGGCCTAGCACCATTCAAAATGTATGAAAAACGTATCTGCACATTTGAGTTGTATAAATTCAATGCGCTATTTTTTCAGTGTGCCAGCTGTGGTGCCCTCTTGATCCATTCATACCTCAGAAAGCTAGTTTAAGGCAGTAGCTTGCAATCACATGAAGTGTGCCATCGAATATCGATATGTTCAATTATAATTATATAAAAATCCAATATACTGTATGTCCATTAGAAGCAATTTTTTATTATTATTTTTTAAAAAACTGACAACAGATATAACTGGTGTGATAGAAACACTTAATAAGGGTGGGACTAATCCTAAGAAATGATTGATGGACTGTTTTACTGTAAAGCCCACTACCAATAATGTAAACCTGAAAATCTAAAGCCCTCTGCGGGTTTTCCCCACTCACTTGAGGGCGGGGACTGTCCTGGAAATTCTCCCGGGTTCAAAGACCTAATGTTTTTCCCTGTTGTTTCTAAGACCTAAAACAAAAGGAATTTGCGCATTTTTTGTTCTTTATGGGGATTTGAGTGTGATGTTTTTTAAATGACAATAACTTTGTTTCTGCGTGACATAGGGACATCAAACAAAGCTCAGCATGCCGCCTGACACCTCGAGCATCAACACAAACGGGGGGAACCTCCATATAACGAGTTGTTTTCCAATATAACAAAGATTTACCACTTGTTGCATTGCCAGCATGAATCTGTGCCACTCGTGTTCTAAGGGTACCAGTTTCAATAATTGTGTCTGGAAAAGTCTGGGGAATCTACCACAAAAATAAAACTATGTGATGTTAGACCAACCTAATAGACACTAGGCTGCTAAAGACAATGTCATTTAAGAATAAAAACAGAAACAGCATCCACTGTAGGGTGAATTTGTGAGTGTGTCAGTGAGTGTGTCAAAACATTGTTGACCATTGACTACCGGTGGTTATCAGTTCAGCTTGTCTGAAAGCATAAAGCTGTGAAAGAACAGAGTGCACTTGGAGGCTGAAGCTGTTTGGAGGGCAGTGACGGCTCAACCAGCCCAGGCAATCCAGGCTCGTGGCCGCTGATGGGGGAGATGTGGACTGCGCTTCACAGTCAGGCTCCTCAGCCACTATCGCCAGGCAGCAGGGCGCCTTAATCCCCCGCCAGGCTGTCGGCCACTGCTCTCTGGCAGAGTGGTGGGCCAGGCGGGCAGACGCTGGCAGCCCATCACAGGTCCAGCTCTGGCCCCGGCCAGGAGGAAAAGCGAACACCCCCTGGGCAGCGCTGAACTTCTGACCTGGGCCTGTCCTGTAGAGCGTTAGCACCGGAGAGTGTTAGAGCCTATGCTAATCCTTTAATCCCCCTCACAAAGATTTGAGCTGAATAAAAAAAAAAAGAAACAATGAGAGAGAGACCCCTCATCCATCTTCTGAAATTCAATGCAATCAAATAGACACAATCAATATGAGGAGTGTGTAACATGAGGGAGGAGGAAGAGGAGTGCTGGGGGTGTTTGGGGGCGGAGGGGAGGGTGATTAGAAAGAGTGAGAGGATCTCAAAGAATGCTATACATGATGTGTCAGTTAGAACCTTTGCTGTCATGAGAAAACTTGCCGCAAGTTTTTGACATGTTTTGTTTTTACACTTTTTTAAAAAGCTGCGTCTTACATCTTGTGAATGTTTCATGATGAATAGAAACAATAGAAGTGGTTAAAGACCTTAGTCAAGGTGGTCAATAATGCTTTTATCAACAGACAGGTCATTTTAGAGTCTGTTAAGTTGGTCTAACATCACAGTTTTTCCTTTTGTAGTGGTTTCCCTGACTTTTCCAGACAGAATCACTTAACCTGGCGCCTTCATCAGTCTAGACTGCTTTGTAGTGACAGTAAATGCTACTACAATTAGCCACGCTAAAGCAATAGTCCTGAAGTTTGCAAGGGCACTGTGTGAAAGAAGTGTGTTACTTTGTTATGGCAAAGGTTCCACAATCAACTTTTCATACAAAAACTGAATGTTTAGAAGTTTCAGATTTACATTATTGGTAGTGGCCATTAGATTTAGTATATCAATAACATCAGTACTCTACTATGAAGAAATAAAACGGTGCAAAATTAACTAAATTAACACCATAAAACTAGTGACATAACCAGGCCATGAGAGATGTCATAAGCTCTTCTGACAAATTATGGCATGTTATGTAACCGTGTCAAGTTACTATTACAGATACATTCTGTACATTCAATGATGTCGTAACAGTGTCACGTGGTAATTAGTGTGCTTGCAGAGGAAGCACACTATTGTTCTTCTTAAGTTTTATCTTCTTCTTCCTTAATATTATTCCTTTCACCCGTTTTATGGCCCCCTACTCCTC
>JBBPCW010000154.1:14470025-14481052 GCA_037974425.1 Phenacogrammus interruptus
GTGTGTGTGTGTGTGTGTGTGTGTGTGTGTGTGTGTGTGTGTGTGTGTGTGTGTGTGTGTGTGTGTGTGTGAAGATTCAGCCAAATCACACACTAAAAACAGACTGGCCAATCCACCTGTTTGTTGTTTGCTCGTTCCGTGATCTTTTGGTTAGCATGGTGCTCATGTGACCTTCCACTCAATGAGGGAATTAGCCACAACTAGACATATTGAGGTGGGCCTTTAGCCTTTCCTTCAGGTCTGAGGAGAATCCATGACTGTTTGTTTGCCCAAGCAGGGAGGTCATCTTGATTAGCTGCTAGCTTAGCTAATTAGCTCCGCAGTTGCCACTGCTGCTGGCCCTTCCATTGGCCACTCGCTAGCCCGCACAAAAAAAAAAAAAAAATAGCGTTCCGACCATCTTGATACTTCTGGGTCAAGTCTGCAGAGCCAGAATGCCTTCTGGTCCTGTCAGATTTGGTCCACGTCCCCCGGGTGCTGATATTTTTATTGTGCACTTCCTTGGAGTGAGGTATTAATCCTAATTAGGGACTACTTATGTCCCCATTGACTTGTCTGTTCTGACTGCTTGACTGTAGAATAGTTCCCTCTTTTTTTTCCACTGCGGCGCACCATCCCGCGGCCCAATTATGTCTACAGGGAACGTTCCCGCATGGAGAGGTACTGCAGGCCAGCTGAAGAACAGCAGCGGCACAAAAAGAAGAGCGAGAATAAAGGAGCATATTTGTGTTAGCATGATGCCTTTACTTTCCTCCTCTTGAAGAAGCTCTTAAAAGCCTGCGCACCAAAGTGCAAGGCAAAGGGCTGAACATAAAGGGAAATATGTCTTAAGCTATGTGCTCATTTGAATTCATTTAATCAAGCGCTGCTAAGGGAAAAAAGAAATATGCCACTGTATCTGTAATAACAGTAATTCAATTACACATCACAACCGTACAAGCATTTGACTCAAAGCAAGCTATGAATGACAGTCATTCTTGTGGCTGTGCAATAATGCATTCCTCCTTCCAGAGCATGCTTCTCCACAGAATTCGGGGTGCTTAATTGCCCGAGTAATTTGAAAAGTCAGATAAATCAGATAAAAAAAAAAACTCTTTTTCTTTTCTTTTCTTTTCTGTCCTTTCAGAGGACGCTCAAAACAGAAACCCAGCTGTGCTGACATCGCCTGGTGAAATCAGCTATCTTTCCAAGCTCACTGAAGTTGCTCATGACTCATGACGAGGCTTTTTTCCCTCTTTTTGAAGGCTTTGATTTCCTCTGCATAATACATGGTAATTAGACACACTGCTTTGGAGTTGCGCTTGGAAAACGAGCAGGAGTCCGCAATTGCTCCCGATCGATATAATTTGTCTGGTTTGAAGAATGAGGATGTGTGTGTGTCGCCATAGCAAAAGGAACTAAAAGTTCACACAATAATATCACACAGTGCGTGATATAATTTTGACATAAGTTTGTGTTTCTGTAGGATTATAATATCAGTGGTTTGCTTTTCCAGTGGAGCCAAAATCACCTGAAAAATCTCCTTTTTGAAGGTTCCTAATCTTACCTGGTGAAATCACTGAATGCCATTCAAAATTCAATAAAAAGGGAGAAATACAAAAAAAAGTGTACCATCGCTTTATCTGTTGCAAACAATGAAGCAACAATACTAGTCCTCTGCCTTGAAATAATTATTCCTAGCAGAACTATGTACTCGGACACCCACCTTCCGATTATGCATTTATAAAGTGGACAGAACTTTTACGGTGTAAGGAAAAATATATATTTTTATGATTCATTAGAATGTGATGTATTGTTATTATTCATTATTATAAAAATGGTAGAAAGCTAATAATATTGCTTGGAAGCCAAAAATCTGTTGCAGTAATTTCATACTATTATTGTAATGGTCACCAGACGTTGATAACCACAAAAAGCAAAGTTTGACTGCTTTGAGTACCTTTTACCACAGTTTGACTGCTTTGAGTAAATCAACTTGGGTCTGGTGTTTTGGAAGAGAGAATCTCTATTGTCTTTACAGTTTAGTTTGAACACTGCTATTAGCGCTATACCTTGTTTTTTTTTAGAATATATAGCTCAGCAGCTTGGCTTTTAATATGCAACTCCTTACCACTAGTGATCTAGAAACGTTTGCATGGTTTTAGATTATGCATATTAGTAGCATGTTGTATTCTTTCTTGATTTCCTGATCTTGGTTCACTTCTCCTACTGTTCAGTTCTCCTGAAATTCCCAGAAGGAAGAGGGGAGAGAAGATCTTACACCTAATTGTCTTATAACAGTAGCTGTTATTACACAATAAGACAAGGAGACCATATTTCCTAAATCTGAGACAAATTCTTCTCTAAGTTTACCCTTGAGTCATATTATGTCTTCTAATAAGGTCAAGGAAACACTGTATGTAACCGAAAAAAAATCAAATATCTTAAGCCTAGCTGGACCTAGAATCATATACCAGTGTGTATTATGTGTAGTCCATGAATTATGAGAATGCTCTAATGGCCTTAGATTGGTATTTTTTTAAATAGGTGTCAGAAATGGGTTCAGAGAAGAGCATATAAGGCAAGCAAGGTTATTGGGTACAATGTGTTATAGGAGAAGCCCGTTTTTTTTAAACAGTCAATACATGACTGATATGCATGGCTTGCTTTTGTAATTGTCTTGGTGCGTTGGGCCCAAAGACAGACATGGCCATCTTTGCATGCGCTAAAATGGCTCTCAGAGTGAATTATCACTTTGAGCTTTGCCATGGACATGTCGATGTCCTTCGAGACTATACCACAGCCAGGCTCACCTCACTAGCACAGATTCACACAACCAGTTCTTATAGTCCAGGTTCATGGACAATTCATGGACCACAAAATAATGTGTCTGCGTAAAACAACACACAGTCAACAAAGGTGAAACAAGTAATGTATACTAGAATAATATGATACACAACAACAAAAATGCATCAAATTATTTAAGTAGTCAAGTAGTTGCTTTTGATCATGGTTGTGTAGTTAATTGTTATTAATCGTGATAAATCATGTGGTTAATTGTATTTTAAAAACAGTGCATTTCATTGTATGTGTGAAACAATACACTTATTCAGAAATTATTTATTAATAATTTATTTAAAAAGCCAACCGTACTTTTTTGTCACTTAAATGATCATGAGAGTAATAGTGGTCGCAGTCAGAGTGTGTATATTTCAAATTCTTCTCCAGTTCTAGCCTCTTGATCTCATAGTTCATGGATTCTTGTTCCAGTGGAAGCTCTAGAGAAGAACTGTAGCCTTTCACACTGCTGTTGCTTTTGTTTCCTACAGGCACTGTCCCTTGTATTCAGACTGGAAGTGCCGAAGGTTTGACTTTAAAAGCCATAACAAACGTTTTATTTAACCCAGATGGCTACAATTGCAGATTCTATCACAGTCGCAGCTGGGCTTCAGCCTGAAGAGCTAGACATTTCAAACTAGGACACATAAACATTGTGGTTATTCCAAATGGTTGTAGGATAGATTTGAGTTATGCATAGATATTGTAGTAAGAGAACTGTGTATATGCTAAATGTAATATATTTGACTCCAAAAATGTAAAAATAAACCATTGAAGAAAGTTTACAACTTTCTTAAATCTGTACATTGTCACCAAAATGTAAGCCCAATTTTTCGTGCCTTCATATATTTATTTATTTAAGTTTTGCATCTCTTCGTTTTTTATTTACCTTGCCATTTGAGTTTTTTGTTGCTTTGATATTAGTCTCTGCCTTAGTCCTGCCCCCTTGTTATCCTGTCCACCTGTGTCTTGTTCTATACCCCTCCCCTGCCCAGGTGTCCAAGTGTGTATATGTACTGTATATATCTGTGTCTCAATATGTCTTTGTGGATTCTCTGTTGAATTCTTCTCTGGTGATTGTCTGGTTCTTAGCCAGTCTCCTGTTGTTGGTCATCTCCCTTTTATTGTTTGTTATTATCTCCTGTTCTTTCTGTAATTTTGCTTTAATGTTATCCCTTGTATTTTCACATTGCCCATGTCTTCGTTAACCCTCTGGATGTTTCAGTGCACCCATGGTGTCACTGCTCGACCAGTGGCCGGTAGGGGCCACTGTTTTGATTTAGTTTTGGGGCTTTTATTTTGAATTTCGTGCACGTTTGTTTCTTGTATCTTGGTTTCAGCTGTCTCGTGTTTAGCTAAAGTGATTATGTTTTGTGATTGTTTTCTGCCTGTCATGTTCTGTTCTTGTGGGCCTTAGTTGTCGGTCCATCGCCCTGTATAGATCACCTTGTGTTCGCATTTGTGGTTATAAAAGTATCGGCCCTTGAGCCAGGTCTTTGTTCTTGTGCATGTTTTGCTTTAATAAAGAATCCACAGTTATGGATGCCTGCCTGCCTGCCTGGAATCATTGCGGTAAATCACGGCGGCGTGACAACCGCCACAGCCGTGACACACGGACCCTCTATAAATTGTGTGTATTCTAGGAATTTGCACTTGCATCCAGCATCCATCCACCCCTTACATTTTGAAAAAGACTTGTTTATTATTTGGTTTTATAATTAACCACAGTCAGTTAGTTAAAACAATTACACTCTTTAGGTTTATTTTGGAGTCACATTAGCACTTATCACATCACCCACACGAGAAGCATTTGCACAGAGTGGAGTGGAGTGTCCCTCCCAACCAGTCACATGAGCAGTCCAGCATGAGGCAACAGTTTTTCATCCAAGTGTTCAACCATCTGAAACAGCTAATTACAGGCTTAATTGGGATGAGCGGGTCTCGTCTCTTCGGATGGGAAATTTGGATGCTCTGACAGAGTTCTGAAGTGTCCTGGTGAGATGGTCTTCAGGGCAACACGTAGTCAACCCTGACAAAGACTTTTTAATGGTCCCCCGATGCTTTGATATTGGTTCAACCTCGGCACGACCTTGGCCCAAATTTTCTTCCGCAGCACTCTTGATGTGGCTGTTTTGCTCACCGTATGCAATTTAAATTTAAATCCTCATCCTGCGAAGTTCTATAAGGTTCTCACTGTTAGTTTAACGCTTGCCAGATGTACGCCCTGTAAATATAAAGACTACACAAGGACCATGTTCTGCTTTATGAGGTACTGAATAGTGATCACCTGAATCACATCGTATTTAATGAAGAAAAGTATGAAAACACTGCTATAATCAACACTCATCAAAGTTCATCAAAGGTAATTATTGCCATTTTGTTTAAGTGAACAAGAGATTTGTTTTCTTTACATTTCTATAAATGCTGCACCATTTCTCATATTTTGATTTAATGTCATTTCCTTTAAAATGGTGCCTCAAGAACATGTTTATTTGGCAATTGGGAGAAATATGGTCAGCAGTTCTTAAAACCTATGGCAAAGCTGCACAGTTCAATGTTTGCACCTATTAAATTCAAAACCTGAGAAACTGAACATTTTTGCAGTGGGCTACTTTTTTTTCCAGAGATGTGTGCTTGCTAGAGATTCCAACTCCTTTAGGAGCATTAGATCCAATTTATTTCAGCATGTGTTTATTATATCTAAATCTGTACATAATGATGGCAACAAAAGCTCTCTGGACAAATACTAGATTGCAACAAAAATATCCTTTGATCTTCAATGCTGGGAGGGTATATATAAGAGGAGGAGAAATCGGGGTTGAAGAGAATAAAAGAGAAATAAAACAGAAAACAAAGACGCCTAAAAGAAGGTCATACACTGCTAGGACCTACATAGACACCGGCATGGGCTTGTCTTCCCCTCTCATCATAGACTGCAAGTGCCCTCATATAGGGCAAGCTCTCCTGCGGAATATAAAAGGTGGTTTCAGAAGATGATCAAAGTCAAGGAGGGAGGGTTTGATGGAGCTGAACTTCTCCGCTTTCTCTTTCCGCACACGTCCTTCAAGACGGATTCAGATGTTTTGAAACACTCAACATCAGTTCGGCTTTCTTCACAGCTTTGCATTGACCTTCTACTGGCCTTCCAGAAGTGCTTAAGTCAGAGGAATAGAACTGTCTCTCAAGCTGAAAGGTGTCAACAAATGAATAAATATTAATCTACTTGATGTCCTCAAGAGTCTCTTTGGCAGTCAGTAATGTCCACCCTCCTTTCTAAACCATTTCCATCGCAGTCCTACTTTAAATACTGTAAAAACGAATTACACCCCGTCACCAGCGCGCTGTCGGGAGACGGCATAATCTTCTTTATTTTTCTCTCACGGAGGACATGTCAAGCGGAATATATTCCAGTAACACTAATCCTGTTACTTGTGCATTTAAGTTCAGGCCAGTGAATTTTTGAACTCTGTTAAGTGCCTGGTTTCATGGATTAACAGGAACCCTAATAGGATTTCATGTAATACTTCTACATTTAGCTCCTCTAAATGGCGAAGACAGTTTAGGGAAATGGGACCATTATGTTTTAATGACATCATTTTGAAGCTGAACTATGATCCCGGGGTTACAGTAGAATCTCTGGGCATAATTAATTTACTGCACCCCAATGAAAAATGGGGGGAAAAAATACCCTGTGCCATTTATGGAATTAATTAATGCCCCTTGCCTTTACCTCCGGTTACATTAAAGAAAATGTTTTAAAAAAAATGATAATACAAAACCAAAGTGTAGCAGACAAATGAAAAATTAATTATTTGTGGAAAAACTCATGAAGCGATCTCCTTGGGGATCTCCAGTATGGTCTGATAGTCTGAAGTTATGAAACAGTGATATACAACAATGCTAACATGCTAACATGTTAAGACAGAAGACATATTTACTATTACTGTGTATATTGTATGCCAGTATGTATAATATATAATGTAGATAGTTACTGTAACTGCATGTTATATCTACACAATGCATACACTACACAACTTGTATTGAACTTAACAGCTTTGCCTTGGTTTTTATAAACTGCTAACAATATTTCTCCTAATTTCCAAATATAAAAGTTCTTTAAAGCATAATTCTAGTGAAATAACAAAACATCAAAATACTAGAAATGATGCAGTGTTTACAGAACGTGAATAATTCAATGAAAACAAATCTCTTGTTCACTTTAACAAAATGGCAATAATTACCTTTGATGTTCTGCTGTTGTGAGAGGAGAGTGTTTTTACACTTTTCCTCATTAAATTCAGGTGATCACCAATCAGTACCTCATGAAGCAGAATGTGTAGGAATTTAACAGACACTGGCATGGAATGGTTGATTAAAAAATATATTGCAGTGGTCTCTTTTCTTTTTACAGAGCTGCATACTGTAGGTATTAACTGTTACTGTATACTGTATCGATACTCTATATATTTTTAGAAAGAAATCTGATTGTGTCCTGCCAACTTTCATCACTATGAATTAGCTTTAGAGGAAAAAAGCTGGTGCAATTTAGTAACTGAATGAAGTATGTTGAAAAAAAAAATCATTATCTATTCACCTCACTTGACTTATTCTCTGTATAGCTGGCTGTTTTACATTTCTTATATAAAATTTACATCTCTAGTTAGATCTGTGAAATAGCATTTTCAAGAAAAGGACACATATGAGGGCCATCAAAATGATTCAGGTGCATCTTCCTTTAGTGTAGCATTCTTAAGGCTACATAAGACCTTCATAGGTCTTTTGTGATAACTGACAATTATAATGGCTTATGCCAACAAGTGGTCATTGTCATAAAATATTTAGGGCCAAAGTAGTCACCGTGTCACTTGTCAGTATAAACCTTTATAATTATAAATGAAGATTTATATTAGTGGTCATAAAATATATAAATATTAACAAATATAAATATTAAACCGGCTGCTTCGTAACCATGTAACATGAAAATGTTAGTGCTTTGTAGAAACAAACAAAAATGTCTAATTGACCAAACTGAAAAGATTGAAGCCTTTCTGGGAAAACCTCCTGGCACCCAAACCCCACCCCCTCCCAAATCCATGGGCTGTTCTCAGTGTATTTGTTCTCCAGGTTTGACATTTCTCTCTGTCTGACGGACACCTCTGGGATCAGGTAGAGCTGTCCGTTCCTCAGCGACATCCTGAGTGGCCTCACGCTGACACACCTGTCAACAGTACAGGCGGGCGCTTCTATCTTCATGCTCCCAATCAAATTTTGGACTCACTGTCAAGGCACGCATTGATAAATGGCACCCGCAGAGCTGATCCAATGACCACCAAAGGAGGACTGGAGTCCAGCTCGGGATCTTCACTGCAGGAGTCAGAACAGGTAGAGGGAAGAAAAGGAAAAAAAAGTCACCTTTGATGAAGCGCTGGCTTTTGTGGGACATGAACTAATTTCAAGGAGATTACAGTTTATTTTCCTTCATTACTCCGTTCGTGTAACTCGCCTCTGCCTCTCTGGAGGTCTCCTGGCATCCTCCACGCACTTGGGGCCATTGTTTGGGCTTTTAAATTGACGAGTGAATCAGAGGGGTATTGCAATATTAATTATTAATTTCGCATTGTGACAGAGAGAGAGAGAGGGTGGGGAAAGCTACAGCAGATCAAACAAGCCAAATGAATCAGAATGACTTTATGTGTGAAACAAAAGGCCCAAGAAGCGAGATGAATATCAATTCAGGGCTGTGTTTTGCTCATAATGATGCAGGCAGACTCCGGCCCTGTGGACTTTGCTGCTAATGACCTACTGCAGTGTGGAAATTGCTATCGGGATTGCTAAGGGACCGGACTGTGCGCTTCCTCGCCAAAACATGGCTGGGAACCGCCAGGCGGAGAGGAGGAAAATACATATTTATGAAAATCAAGGAAGCTGCTGCGAGATCGCCCGGATGATGGTAATGTGACACCATAAAAGAGACATGCAATAAAGGGACATGACATGCAAGCTGTGACTGACAGGTTTACTGGGTTGTACATGAACAAGCGATGACCTCGAAACGTAAATCGACAAAATGGATGATGTTCCATGCAAATTTCCAGCATTATAAAAATGATTAGCAGTATCTTGTCATGACTTATCATAACTCTTTCACTACGTGAAATGAGTGAAATGCAAGCAGAAATATAAAGGAAACGTAAAGAGAGCCAGTGCTTGAGAGGTTGCATATACAGGGAGAAGTGCTAGAGCCTTTTAAAGGAATAGAGTAAGGATGAGGTCCTCAAACTTAAATCACAAGGGGTCCACTAGCTGGGTGTTCATCTACAAGGAAGGATGGGGTGATAAAAAAAAAAAAAGAACAACATAATGTCACCGCGGCAAAGCGGCCACAGGAGGCCGCACTTAGTTTTGCTATTGGGACTTTTATTTTGACGTCTGTGTTCGTGCTCGTGTCAGTGTTGCCCTGTCAGCTGTCTTGTGTTTTAGTTTAAGTGATCGGGGTTTGTGATTGGTTTGTGTCAGAGTGTGTCAGTGTATTTAAGTTATCCCTCACTTTGTGTCTCACTTTCCCTGCTCCTTGTGTGTCTTAGTTCTAGCTCTGTTTCTGTTAGCCTCTTGTGGCTTTTTGTTTTGTTAGTGTGGAGTCTGTGTCCTTTAATAAACACTATCTTATGGAACCTGCTCTGTGCCTCGCCTCAGTCCCTGAGCACAGCCCGGCGTGACACATAACAACAATAACAATAATAATAATTATACTACTACTGCTACTAATAATATTAAGGCTATTTTTATTATTATTATTATTATTATTATTATTATTATTATTATTATTATTATTATTATAGTGGTTGTGCTAATAGTAATATTGCAGCATTCAATTAAATCAAGACAATTTGCAATGAACAGCAGAAGTACTACAGAATTATAGCACTACTAGCACTACTTCCTGCTGAACTTGAGGGGAGTAACTGCAATTAAATATCTGTATTTGTCTCAAAATATGTCCATATATTCCATAATTCTGAAACTGTTTTTCTTCCACTGACATGAATGTAATTGGTCTAAATTGCTAATGTTCTAAATAATTAAATTACAGCATTCTCTAGTTTTGCATTGTTTGTGCTTTGTCTGTTTTTTTAATCAACATAAGCCTTAGCTGATTTTATATATTATATATTACATATTCATGTATTATTTATATTTCATAAGCAGCCATAGCATCTGGTGTGTATATCTGTGTGTGTAGCTCAGTACTGGAAGAGTATATGTGTTTGTTAGCATTGTTAAACTGCATTACTATTTCATCTCAAATTGAGCTGTTTATTAAGCTCAGATAGAATTACTTATGTGGTTTATGACGCTCTACAATTCACCATCTTCCATAAAACTGGTCAAAGGGCACTTAAGGGCAGTAATGCCTCAGACATCTGTGACCAGGACTTCAAACACTGGGAGATTAGATGGTCTCCCAGTGTTATGCTAGCTAGCAGTAGGCTATGCTCCCAGTGTTTTGGAGGACAAAGGTAGCCTTCACTCTCCCAGATTGATGGCATCGTGTGATAGGGGGAGGCCTAGCTAGTGGGTGGAATGGGGAGGCAGGGGAGGAGGTAAAAATTCAGAAAATATAGAAAAAATTCTGTTGGACATCTAACAACAGTAGCAGTTTCAGAAGGAGGCGTCTACAGATGTTTTTCGCTGCTGGACAGCAGCAGTAAGATAATGTAAGTGTGTTATGAGGGAGAGTCGCTGCTCTCAGCATTTCTCCTTCATTTCACAATCCTGCTTCTGCCCTGCCGGATCAAAGCCGCGCTCTCACACGCACTTCCAGCGGCGTGCTGGGGAAGGTTATAGCCGTGGAGCTTCGTGGGGAAGAAGAAGAAAAAAACAGCTCAGAATTCATTTTGACACAAGGGCCAGGTTCAAGATGGAGAGGGGAGATATAGGGGATGCGATAAAGAAAGAACGTCAGTCGGATGTGTGTGTTTTACGTGTGATGTGTGTGTGTGTGCACTTAAGTCCTCAAGTGTCACGTTTTTTTGTTCTGGAATTTGATACACAAAACACGATAAGGTACTTAGCAGGTCGAGCTAGTGGTGTTTTGTCATCTCCATAACTTCTTTATCCATTCTTTATCTGCTCTGCATCAGTGTGTGTGTGTGTGTGTGTGTGTGTGTGTGTGTGTGTGTGTGTGTGTGTGTGTGTGTGTGTGTGTGTGT
>JBBPCW010000154.1:14595726-14606367 GCA_037974425.1 Phenacogrammus interruptus
GTATTGGAGTAACATTTCACCAGTGGTATCTGTACTTTCACTTAAGTACTGAATGTGAGTACTTTGTCCACCTCTGGAGAGCAGTGGTTTCCAGTCTTGGTCTGGGAAGCCACTACTGAACTGCACATTTAATTGGCAACCTTGCTCTTACACAAAAACTTCACTTCAGGAAAGCCTTAATTTACTGATTATCTGGATCTGTTTTTTCGGGACAGTGGAAAACACTGTGCAGAGCAGGGCAACCCAATACTTGGGTTAAGAAACATGTAGAAAGTATGTAAAGGGTCTACTTGCCTATATTTTGAAGGCAGAAATTTGACACATGAGGCACAAATGAGAGATGAACCATAACTTTTATCTGAATGAAATAGTCTGTCCTGCAGCTACACTTTGCCTCAGCAGACCAATGGTACAGCACTGTGCCGGCTGGCAAAATCACCTGAATTTATTTGGCTGAAAATACAGCTAAATGGAGGAAAAGCTGTGGGCAAGGTTGCTCGTGGGTAATGAAATCTTTTACAGCCAGAAAACAATGGACAATTTAGCTTCAAAAAAGAATGAGCCTCTGGGAAATGGATTCTGTCCACAACCACCACACACCCTACAATATGTTACACAAGAATATATCCAAGCAATTATTATTTTTTTTTTTTGTAAAATATTAATTTTGGAATGTATTTCAAACCTTTAAAACTGAAAATATTCCATAAAAATCTGGGCAACTGGTTGCATGCAGGATGCGGACTGGCAGAGAGGGAGTTTTCATCTCTCATTTTATAGGGTTTTATTCCTTTTGTTCAAAAACCTTTTCCACTTTTCAAGCTAAAAGAGGTGATGAGGGTCAGCTTTACCCACAAAGTGAGTTGGACTTAACTGACTTCAAAGACACGACTTCAAACCCCTCGTCTCCTTTTCACATCAAATACACACCGTGGACCACACACTTGTCTTCAGACTCGCTCTGTCTCCAATTCCACCTGGACAGCTGTAGCGAAAAACAACTGGTCAACAGTCCTTCAGTGGCAAAGTCAAGGTCTTCCAGAGGAACTAGCTATTCTGGCTTATATTCTAGGCTTCACAGAGGCCTGACGGAGGAAGGGGATGCCTCCTCTGAGCCCTAAGTTTTCACTCCGGCCCCCGCAGAACAATCCCAGTAATTCCTCCAGCTGTCCAGACTGTCACTCCTGTAATCAGAGGCTGCCATGCTCCAAAACCGAAGAGAGGCCACTCTCTGGAACACTTCGCCTTCAAGCTCCATTAGCTTCAACTGTTGCTCCTCTCCCACCACAGCCACGGGCAAGAAATCAAAGCATATAGAAAATGGAGAAATGGCCCGGACGGATGCACTTCCAAGCTATTTGCAGGGTTCAGTGTAAACAAAACAGTACATTTTTTAAGTGTTACAATCAGCAATAGAACTTAAAACACATGTGACGCCATTTTTCTTCGCTGTGGAAACTTGTTTATGTCTTAAGTAATGTATCCATTACCTAATAACGATTTACTCACACTTTGACAGTGTAAATTACAGTCAGTTACTGACTGAGAGTCCTTAATCTCAAGCAAGGCCCCTCTGTCTCAACGACAAAGAGGTATAATGCTTTGTTTGAACCAACACACACATACTTCTGCAAATTGTAAAAAACAGTTAACATATAGACCAGAATGTAGCATCATGGACTTTTTTTTTCAATTATTATTCATGAACAATTTTCAAACAGAAAAGTTTATTATTTCATGAATTATTTAGTTTGCCTTTACATTCACTTCTTCAGTACGGCTTTAATATTACATACTGGCTCCTGAAGCCAGGCAGATATACATATAACATATTCGTCACTCAGTTTTTCAGTTTTAAGAGGTTCCTTCATACCCTTTAAATTCATACCCTTCATGTTCAGGCATTGCTAAAAGTACTCTGTGTCTGACTGATCTTCTGAGCTGATTAACCGAGGCACAATTTAAACAAGACCACTTTTCTTACACAGAAGATATTTAACACGACATTTTACTGCATTTCGACACAATATACAACAACAAGCCTTAAGCATCTATAAGTATCAAAGGAAGTTACATGAGTACTCCGCATTCCCATCTACTCAAAAAGTTATATCCATCCCTATGAAATGATTGATGACATGGCATAGATTAGGTTTTATTATTCATACACGCGTCTTCGAGTTGAAGCATCTCACGACAGCCCATAAATTGGATGTTGTTGCAGAAAAACGCATAACACATCAGGGTTTCTGTTTCATCAGCATTTATAGTATTTCTGAAGTGTTAGTATGGCAGGGCAGTTTACGTTGCTGCATATGTCGAGATATCATCAGCAATCCGGTTCCCTCTATATATAAACCAGCATCTGTGGATTCAACATCCATTTCTTTATAGTTATCTTAACACAAAATTGAGTTACTCTGCCTGTTAAAATGTTAAATTTACATTGTGGTCCTATAAACTTTAAATGTAAACTTTTAAATTTATTAACACTCAAGTTTAAAAATGGTTCTTTGACCATCAACAGGTTCCTTAGGGAGCCAAAAATGATTCTTTTATGGTATCACTTTTGTATTGGACACAGTGTGTCAAAATAGCAATACATGAAAAAGAGATTGCAAATGGCCATTTGAGAACATTCTTCAAGGTTTTCCTTCTTGTGCTCCTGCTCACATTTTCTAACTCCTGGTAAGCATACACAGTTCATTTCATCCGATTAATGCAACCTTCAATTCAGCAGCGAGGGCTCTGCCGTGGCATCTCCACCCTTTCCTTCAGATAGCAGACAGTTCTTGTGCTGCTATTCCAGGGGTTGCAATTTGCTTCCAAGCCCCACCTGCCCTACCCTACACCTGTGTCTGCAAATAGCTTGGCGCAATCAAGTACAATGTTAATCAAGCTCTCAGACACATTACGCTTCCGCGTTCTAACTGCCCGGAGGAATGGAACGTACAGACGGTTCTCGCTGTGTGTTTGTTCCGCTCGCTGACTGCGGCTTCCTATCCCGCAGAGCTGGGACACCCGACAGGGCTTACATGGCCTCTCCCTCACTCACTCTCTCTCTCTCTCTCTGATTCCCCTAAGGCCATCGGAAAGTCATTTTCATGCTCTGCTGTCTCGATCCAGCACGGCATCTCCACAGCCTCTGTGGAGTCACTAGCCGTGGAGGGCTTCTTTGCATGAGGTCAAGCTGAAAGCAGAGACTGCTCTCGATCAAGTCTGGGTAGATTCTGAGGATTTAGGAGCAATAAAAGCTCTAGTTTTCCAGACATTACAGTTCCGCTTGCAGTATCTGAAAACCATCAAGTATCAACAATGCATCAAATAAAATAAAGCACTTAAAGGGAGCTTTTCCTTTGATGAACCATAATTTTCGTTTCTCTTGAAGAAGTCTTATTGTAGTCCATTTGTTCAACTGTTTTCCTGTAAAACAGGTCTGGATTTGACTTTTCATCAAGGTTAAATCATAATAAAATGATATAATTGGATCATTGCTATGGTCCAGAGACTTTAGCCGCTTAGTAGAGGCTTCAGTGCTTACATAGCATAGCAACACATCAATAATGCTACTGGGATTATTGATGTTTTGCTGTGCTATATAAAGGATTTTCCAACTAACTCAGATGTAGTCGACCACCCAAGGCATGTTTGTGGATAAATGTTTTGTTTCTTTAGCACTGGAGATACAAGGCTGATCTTGCCAACACTGGAAGTCAATATATACAATTTGCATCGCCTAAATGCCTTAAATATAACCAAATCTTTTCCATAAAACAAACTCTAAACTTCTCTTAATACACCCATCACTTCATTAAAGTGATGCAGACTTCTCCATTTTGGACACAGCAGGACCACAATACTAGTATATACTGGGCCCAGAACAATTTTCCACACAACGTATTGATTTTAAAAGTCATGTTGGTATGCAACAGACACTCAGGTACCACTCACGCCCCGCAGATATCACCCAATGATCACGCCAATGTTTATTAGCTAAAAATGAACAACAGATTTTACGGCTGTGGCAAACTCCATCTCCACCACACAAACACTGTTTTCAGTTACACTGTTAAGTCTTACTTCATTTTACACCAAAGGAAAGCCATCCTGTGTTCTAAACCATATAAATCAGTTATGCATCGCCTGCTGGATGCCTTTGAGTGGGTTGAGAGAGGATTTTGGGACTTTTTATACAAACAATTCAGGTAACTAGTGACTTCTAGCATTTATTTACTTAATGGCTTCTGTTTTAAAGAAGCAAAATTTTGACATTAAATGTTTCTTTGCTGACTGGACTAGGGTAAGTGAGAAACTGTACAAATTAAATTACTCTCCAAACCAGTCTTTTAAATGTAAATTCAGCATTATATTATTAATTACATATTTGTTTTGTTTTGTTTTGATGTAAAATGAGTTTTGATCCATACCCTCAATACAGTAATCCCCTGCTTTTGTAGTGTAAACCCTAAATATGCCCCCAAATATGCTCCCAGAAAACTTTAATTTCATTTTAAACTCAGTTTAATGCATTCCCCTTAAACAAAATGTAATGGTATGTAAATAATCAGAATCGGAAAACTTTATTGCTTAAAGAAACGTTAGCATTAGCGGTTAGCATTAACAGTGTGTGAAGCAACGTTGAAATAACTCTCTCTGCCCACATGTTTACAAGGACATAGCTTACTAATACTAAATAAACAGAGATAACTGTTAAAAAATTGGGGGGGTTAAAACACCAGACACACCACTTTTCAGTGTATTACTGCCCCTGCTGGACTGGTGGCGGTAATACAGTTCGGTTCTCAGAAAAAATCTGCGTTAGACTGAATCCGCGAAAACTGAGGGGTGACTGTAGATCCTGTTTGCTTGTATCAATAGACTATGATTGACTAATCATTCATAACAGATTGCATTGTGTTTTTCTTATCGCTCGAATTAATCGCCACTTTTAAGAGATGATGACCTCACAAAGACACAGAAGCCCAATGCAGAAGTCCCACTAAAACTTTCACTGCTGTTTTCCATGGTGCTGGCTCATAACACACCCAGCCAAGGCCTTCCTTCTCATTCCATGGCCCTGAAGGACCAGAGCTACGGGTCAGTGAAGACTCTAATGCGCTCCAGTAACCCATTCTAAACATCCTAATACACTCGCCTCCCTAACTGAGTCGCAGTCAGGTACATGAAAGGCTGCCATTTGTCTCTTTATTGTAGGTGGACCTTGGAATCTTATGACAACACAGGGTGAGGCAATGACGGCCGGCATTACCATGAAACAAAAGCTGTCTGCTGGTGGAGCCGGACACACAGGGGCAGCCATCCATAGGGCAGCAAAGACAGTAGGCTTAAGCTTAAAGGCTGGACCACTTTTTGAAGGGTTCATACATTCAGAAATATGATCACATAATCCCATACTCCAGATTCTCTGAATGCTTTTGATCATGAAGTTAATGCTGAAATTACATCAAGTAATCACTGCAATCCAAATACATACAAAAAGCAGTAAAACGTATTTGTTGTGTCTCCGTATGGTAATCTTTCTCAATTATAAAAATGTCCACTTAATACAGAAAGGCACGTAAAGCTGAATTTTAACTGGAATGTACTGACATATGTGTAATGTTAGCAACAGGTGTCTTTTAGAGTTTACACCAATTTATATATATATATATATATCCCTCCATTCACCCTACAGAGGATTGACCCCACCCAGTTTTGCTTCAGTCTGAATTGCTTATTGAATATGAGACATTACAGAGAAGCCATTCAGAGTCAGGGCCATTCACATATATCAGCCTTACCTTGCTCACCTGTCCTAGAACTGTTTAAACAGGATGGAGCACCTGCATGTGGCTCTTGAGACCAGTTTGACCACCCTGTATCACCCCTCTCACTCTTTAACAAATACAGACAAACGCTACAGTTAAAGACTAACTAACCTTAGTGCTAATAACTTGATACTCTGTAGCTCAGAGGATAAATTTCTACACGATGACTTCATGTCAAATGTCAATTATGTCCATAGGTACAATTCTTTTATCCTCTGGGGGGTTTTTCATACCTCTGCCAACCTCACTATGGACTAGGACCCAGATTCTGTAAGCCATATTCTACACACACACACACACACACACACACACACACACACACATACATATATATATATATATATATATATATATAGATCCTGAAAGTTTATGAATGTGTTGTGTGTTTTAGGTCTGGGACTCTTATTTTGATATCAGTGTATTTTTGTGTCATGACTCTCAGTTTCAGGTGTCTTTACCTTAAGTGATTGTGTTTGCCCATTGGTTCATTATTTGTATTTAAGTTCTATGTATGTGTATGTTCAGGGCTGGTCATTCCACACTATGACCCTCACCTTCCCTGATCCTCTCGTCTCTTTATGTAGGTTTGCTTTCTGTTTTAATGGTCCTCGTGCCTGTTTTACTTTGTAGTAGAGTCTGTGTCGTTTTGTAATAAACTTCCATCACTTGGAACCTGCCTGCTTGCATCTCACCTCACTCCCCCGAGCACCCGACGTGACAGAATGATTAGTTTGAGCCTTTTTAAGGCACTTTTAGAGCCAGATAAGTTCAAGAACACAGTTTCATCAATAGTTATATAATTATTACTTGTTTAGGGCATAAAAATTCCTAAAACTGATTAATACAGTTTGTTAAGAAGTCTCAAAACTTTTCATGAACATAAAATACATAAAGGCAGCTCATTAATACTCATGTTGCATTTTCAAATGTGTAAGTCATTACTTATGTATGTGTTATGAAGTCCAGAGATGCTGATTTCATGCAATGCACCTTCGAAACTGCCAAGACTGATCCATCGAATCAATTTTTTCGAATGGCTGGACTGTTATCTTTTTAGGCCTGTTAGTGTTGCTGAGCTGAAGGAGACACAGTGTGACAGTAGCCTACACAAAAATCGAACATGTCTACAAACATTCGAACCTAATTTAGTACTGTATAAAGTTCTAAATGGCTAGATTTGTATCAGACAGGCTGTTCCATTACAGGCCTGACAACCCAAACACATAAAATGCAGTGTGATCCCGCAATCAGCTCACGCAACCTTTAAGGAGTCGGGGAGTGTTTTTTACTGCCGGACACATTTTTTGTCTGAGAAAACTCAATAAGCCAGTCGAACGCGCCCATGATGCTTCTCGACGCGAACAAGATGAGAACATGTCAGTCTTTGTCTCTGCGCTGTTGTTCTAACTAATTCATCACAGGCCATTTCCGCCTTGGCGAGGAAAGAGAAAATTGTGTTTTCCATTGTTGCAAATCAAAGGAATAAGCTCTCTATCTCCGACGCCGCTCGCCAAACGGGTTTGAGTGACAGAGATTGCCGAGGATAAGGTTTCAGACCACAAATTTCCGGGCTAGAAACACTTCGCAAATCTGGCTTACCGCTGAGGCAGAAAGAGCTGGCTCTGGAGAGGAGTTTACTCTCCGAGAAAGTTTGGCTCGCAAGCCATGCAGTGAAAAACTTCACTGCTAAACATACAAGGCTCTTCAAAACACATTACCGCCCGCTTGCCTGGTCAGGGTAAAAACGTTCCAGTACCTCGTCTTCCTTAAATGTGTTTATCCTTTAAACGGACCTAAGTGCTTTGACTAACGCGCCTCTTCGCCAAATCGGCCCGTCTTTTAAACAAACTGAAGTAGGCTCCACTAAAGCCAGCTTCGACTGTATACAAATGAATCAGGGCTGAATTTGGGAAGAGGGACCATTAAGCCTCAATGTGCGTTCCCCAGCAGCCAGTCGTGTGTCAGTGGAGTCCACTTCAGCCCTCTGTGCTGTGTAAGCTGTCACAGCTGAGCTTCTGGTAATGTAGTTCTAGATCTCACCCAGATGTTGCACCTCACCCCACCAGGAATGCACTAGAGGGACATGGACTCCAGCAGGTCCATTTCTCTTGAGCTGGCAAAATTTGTACATGATGCAATGGAAAGTGGTCAGCTGTAAGAGTAGCATTCGTGTGAACCCTCTATGCTGCAGGCTTATTAGTTGGTTTGGAATATTTTTCTGTGAAGAGTAAACTGTTGGAGTAAATAGTATTTAAAGGCTTTGAATGCTCATTGTGTTCAAGAATGTAGGTAGCCACCCTGGGAATTTCACCCAGAGAATCCAGGTATTGTAATATATACACTAATATAAGAAAAGGACATTCCGCTTTGTAAACACTACAGAGATGTGGATCCCATAAACATTTTTTTATTTAAACCCATTATAAGAAGAAAACCAATGGAAACTCCGAAATACACCATAGCAGACCGTCCCTTAAGACTCATGTAGTCTCTCACCTGCATAACTTGATTGAAAAATAGGAAAATAGTAAATGCCACAAAACAGTAATCAGATAGAACCCAAAATGCTAAACAAGAACAAGAAAAAGAAGAACAAATAAAGACACTAATGTTTATAGTTAGTATGCAAACAATACAAAAAAATCAAAGAATAGAACTGAAGCCAAAACGATAAACAAAGAGATATAAACAAAACAACTTGAACCAAACAATACAAAACAAAATCCTGAGTGAAAAAAGGAAAACACACCTCACACACTGTACACTCTTTCGGAGGGGGGGGGGCGCGAGTAGGCTACCGGATGGTAAAAAAAATAAAACGCTAAATGCAAATTAAATGCAAATGCCACCGATTTGCACCGATTATAACACAAGCAAATCATCCTCCCGGGGCAGGGGGGGTTGGGGGGTTGTTACTGGCGCCCCAACTGCAAATCATCCTCCTGGGGGGGGGTGGGGGATGCTATGAACCAGCTTTGGGGGGGCCCAGCTTGCAAAAGGTTGAGAACCACTGCGGTAGACAAATCAATAGACAGAACAGCAAGAAATATACATCCAACTGTGTACATTTGGCCCAGCCACACCTATGATGGTGACAAAAACTACAGGTAGAAAATCTTTATCATTCATAGACACCCTGCAAAAACAATGACATTATAATAAAAATCCCAGACCTGGTAGTTGCAATCACACAGGGAATCTCTCATCATCCGGCACCTTAAAACCTGGACGAGGCTGTGAAACAATCCAGTAAGCCCCATTACAGTACGCCTAAGTACCACAGCTTTACCATACATTGCATGAAAAGGAAAATGACAGAGTTCTCAAGGCACACGGACAACTGCACCACTGGCAAGTCCATGTTTTCCATTACTTAAAATAAAATAAAATAAAAATTGTATGTGAAAACTGCGTAACACAGGAAGGAGCGGTACCCGGGCACAGCGCCCTGAATACCATGGTTCTTATATACTGGTGTAAAGTAGTGCCAATTAATTAGTAAAACTGTTAATCAGCTAAAAATCAATAAAACAGTAACAGAGTAATCAAGAGGAGTGAGAAATTCATCTTATTATATCAATAACTTCTGCAGTGGGTCCACCGGCCCCAGGAAAGGCTCTGGGTACCCGAGACCCTAGTAGGGATTAAGAGGTTCCAAAACTGAGTGAAAGTGAGTATATTAATAACTTTGACATTTTATAATTTAAGCATGATTTAAAGCATGTTTATTGCTGCCCAGGAGATATCTAGGCTGTCGGGCTGTGTTGCTTTGATAAAATCTGCAGCTGTAGCCTCCTCATAATTTCATTTGAGGGACAGCTTGCCATCTTTTTGTGATGGAAAGTAGCACAGAAGTTGACCCAGGGGCCAGCCTGTGTTAGCTTTGTCATATATACTCTGCCCTGATTCATAAGCAGGAAAAGTTCAGTCATAGCCAGGGTTTGCTTAGTCATGAGCTCAAACATAACCAAGTTGAGTTTAGCACTACTGTGATAGAACTATACTAATAGAACAGAACAATTCAAGAATGCTCCACAAAAAGACTTGTTTAGTAAAATCCAAAATAATACATAAAGCTTAACATTTTTTATTCGTTTTCTATTCGCTCCATTCTTTAACTCACTCTTGTCATGAACACTCGTCATGTTATGCGCAAGGGGACCTGGAAGTGAAGCGCGTCTCACAGTATATAAACAAGGAAGTGGTAAGCAACTAGTGCTCTGACATTGAGACCCATGCCCTCCTCTACTCTCCTAATCGTCTGCTGGTACCGTGAGTACTCTGGCTTCTTTTATTGGGTGGTGGGTAGAATACTTGCCTGCGGACCAGGAGGTCATGTGTTCCTGAGCAAGACCCTTAGCCCCAAGTTGCTCCAGGGAGACTGCCCCCTGTAGTTAGCGAATGGAAGTCACTTTGGATAAAAGCGTCTGATAAATCCCACAAATGTAAATGTTTTGTAGTGTTTATATACACCGTGTGCTTGTTTGAGAATGCAGATTCCCAGTGGGAGTGTTCTTCAATCAACTGTGTGATAAATCTGCAACTGAGTTCATCCACCATGCTACACTGGGCAAACAGTTTGGTTAGGTCAGGTGACAATCCTTTTTCGAAAATCCTGACTATATTGTGTTATAGAATCATCAAAAAGTGCACCAGTATGTGTGCATATATTTTCATTTGTATTTTCGTTTGTTTGTAGGTTTATGCATTTATTTGTTCGTTAGTTAGTTGGTTAGTTATTAGGGGTGTGACGAGATCTCGTGGTACGAGATCTCGCGAGATCAGATTGGTCTCGCGAGATGCGTCTGGTCTC
>JBBPCW010000154.1:14779658-14790132 GCA_037974425.1 Phenacogrammus interruptus
TGTGTGTGTGTGTGTGTGTGTGCATATATATTATATACAACCAAGTCATGTTTGGTGTCAAATTTTGCTTTTTTAGTTTAGAACTGGAGCTATGAGGACAGTCGTTCAAAACTTGTATGTAAACACTTCCCAGGAACATACTGCTCAAACCACATGCAGTTAATCAAAAAGGTGGTGCAGACCTGCATGACACAGCATGAAATAGTGTGTGATGTATAAAACTGAACAGTTATGAGTGGAAAATTTACCATAATTTATTTTATGTTAAATTTGTAAATTAGTTACATTGTAAAATGTGTACTCATTGGTTTATTATTTATGTTTTTATTTTGGTACGTTAATTACTGTTCAGTGTTTCAGTTCTATAAAACTAATGCGGTGAGTAAAATATTTTGACATGCGGCTCCACATATTTCAAATTACTCATAGTGCAAAAAAAGTTAATAAAAATTAAAAAAAAATAAGAAATTAGGAATTAGTTTTGTCCCAAATAATGAACAGAGCTGTGATGATACTTTATAACATCAGGAATGATTTGGTGGAGAATAGTTCATGATTTTTAAACCAACACTGTACAAGACATTGTTGTACCTAATTGTATTAATTATGGATTATTGTAAGTATTGTTATTATTTTACTATTGTATATATAATAACAAAATGAATTTAAATGTAACATGCATGTACACTAGAAGGGATTAAGTGGTGACTGAAAATGAATCAATGAATAAATGAATGATGCTTGTGTGTTTCTATCAGATATATGTAAGCAAATACTCTGGAATGTGCAAGAATAACCACAGGCTCCAAATCAAAGGTACATTTTTAATCTGAAATCGTGTTCTGACGTTTATTTTATGTTCAGAAGTCTTTCTCATCAGTCATCTGTTTCTAGACAGATTAAAGTGCATTAATGTACATTCATTTCATTTAAAAGCAAACATTAAAAGCAGCAGCACGGATCATGCAGATAGTGGGCCACATGCTTCCCATGCGTGCTTGAAATACTTCATGTAATGAAATCCTTTGTATGGAGCCTTTTTTTTTAAAGCCCACACAAAACCAAAACCAAAAAAAGTGAAATGAAGTGTATGTACCCCTTAAGACTTGACATGGATCTTATTCACACAAAATAATGTACAATCAGATAATCAGTAAAAACGTGAAAAAATATTTTGTCAGTTCAGCAAAAAAAAATTATATCAGTTAATCAGTGTGATCAGGATATGACTGGACTTTTCTAAGTATCTCTGGCTGCTGTAGACATTAATGTCTGGATCTAAGCTGTTTTCCACTATGGGAAAAATTAATGGCGCTCATAGAGTACTTTGTGGTTGACCAAAGCAGATTGTGGCTATTGGACAATAGGCCCGAGTGTTATTTTCTGGAATTTAAAAATATACTGCTCAAAAAAATAAAGGAAACACTTAAACACAATGTAACTTCAAGTCAATCACACCTCTGTGAAATCAAATTGTCCACTTCGGAGGCAACACTGATTGTCACTGAGAGAGTCTAGACTGTAAATCAGTGCTGCCTCCTAAGTGGACAGTTTGATTTCACAGATGTGTGATTGACTTGAAGTTACATTGTGTTGTTTAAGTGTTCCCTTTATTTTTAACTGTTTCACCTTTTTCATTTTTTGTTCTAAGAGTGAAAAATTAAATAAACCAAAATAAACTCAAAAGAACATTACGTATGATATCACTTCCAAAGGAATTTGGCCTCCAGCCCATCCCAGTTACGAGCCACAGGCTGCCTGACATGACGTGTGTGTTTCTGTGTGTGTGTCTCAGGTGTGTGAGAAGGAGAAGCTGCTGACGGAGCGGAATCAGCTGAAGGCGTGTATGGGGGAGCTCTGGGAGAATTTCTCCTGCTTGTCGCAGGAGGTGTGTCGGGACGTCCAGCTGAGCCCTGAGCAGGTCCAGTCTCTTCACCACTACTGCCCCGTTCTGCGTCCTGGCAACCCCACCTCTTCCTCCTCGCCCAACCAGGCCCCTCCCACCGCCAGCATTGACCTCACCACCAACTCGGGAGCAGCCACGCCCGAACCGGACGGTCAGCCGGCACCTGCGTCGGGCCGGTGGGCTGCGGGCAACGGAGTGGAACACGCGGGCAACGGGGGCGAACGGGGCGAGACGAAAGCTGGCTCTTCCTCCTACCAGGGGGTGGGGCTTTCTCTGGAACAGTCCAATCAGACGGTAACAGTTGACTTTTGCCAGGAAATGACGGATAAATGTACCACTGACGAACAGCCGAGGAAGGACTGTACCTAATGACGGTGGTTTCTCCACTTTTTTTTATGATTTTTTTTTTTTTTTAAATTTTCTAAAAATGTTGTGACTTTTTGTTTATTTTTTGAATTATTTAATTTAGAAACGTCTTCTGACAAAACCCTCAGAATTAGGGGGGTGTTGAGATGGTCAGCCTCTGCCAGTGTTCTATGAATATTTTTTTCTTTTTACTTTTTCCTTTTTTTTTTTACATATTTATGTGTTTTGTCGCCTTTTTTTTTAACGGTCGACACTACAGTTGTCTTAACAGCAGCAATACTGTTACTCCAGGTTCTCTCCAGCTCGGCCATGGCAGAGTGGCTGCAGCGGCTCCCAGAACTCTCGCAATGGTGCTAAACCCTCCCACTCCCCCCCACTGACCTCCGCAGTGCAAACGCTGTATCCTTCGTATTACAGTCCACTTAAAGGGGATGGGTTTCTGATCACATCTCACATTCAAACCTCCACGGACCTAGCAGCAGCTCTCTTTCTATCTCTCTCTCTTCTTCTTTCTCTCTATTTCTATCCCTAGGTCTCTCTGCCAATCACTCCTCCTCCTCCCTCTAACTCTCCCAGCAAAATTGGCTATGTTAAATTAAAGGGATACTCCTGCCTAATCTATCTCTGCTCCATTTGAACCATACAGTACATTTGATTACCACAAACAACAGTTTCCCTGCACAGAATACATCACTCTTCTGTAATAGGAGTCTATTCTATTCTTTTCAATACATGTAAGTGCATAAGAATTGTTGTCCGTGGTACCTGACCGTATAACTAACCAGATAACTGAATAGATAACTGACAGGATGCAAAAAGCTGGAGTATCTCTTTAACCACAGTGTTAAAATGGTCCGTTCGGTTCCATTATACGCAGTGATTGTTTAACATGGATGGTTTTCTGTGTTCCCCTTTCTCCCGTTGCCTCTTTCTCTCTCTCTCTCTCTCTCTCTCTCTCTCTCTCTCTCTCTCTCTCTCTCTCTCTCTTTGTGACCCTCGTCACAGCAAACTCAAACTCAGGAAATATTCTGAATGTTCGATAAAGTAACTCATAAAAAATAAGAATACATGAAAGATTCTTTTTTTTTTTTTTTTACAACAGCTAGACTGTAAATGTTCATATGCAAAAAAAATGAAATGTCTTTTATGTTACACATTTGTAGTGTCTCCACAACACTTAATTTGTACAGACGGTTGTATCTACAAGAAAAAAAAACAAACAAACATTCCTCTATTGCCTTCTACAGCACTGAAACGACAGAATGAACAATGGAAAACGGAAGTTGGAACCCAAAAGAGGATTGGAATTGTAGAACCTCAGAGTACCAATGGCTAACGTCCCCCCTCGCTTCAGCAATACCATTGCGTTTGGATGTTTCTTTTCTTCCTTTTTGATTTCGTGTATAGTGCTTGCCGGACAGAACGTGTGTATATAAGCCTAGTGCGGAGCATGGCGAGTGTATTGGTAACTTTGTACAGGTAGTGCAGTAGATGTGTTCTCTTCTCTCTGGGCTTTTTTTCCCCCCTCGTTTGTGCACCTTTTGGTTTGCGAAGGGAAAAAGTAGAGTTAGCTGTTTCCTGTCTGAAGTGAATTGCCCATGACAGTGGGTGTGCTTAAAAAACTCAGGAAAACAGCATATTACACATATTCATATACGACATACATTTATTTAATTAAAAAATGGTGCAAAATCGGGTTCTTTATGCAGGGCCATGAGGACTACAAGAATCGATTTTGGGATTAATTAACTACCCGATGTAAAGGTTCTAGGACGAACCCTTAAACTGCTGTAGAACCTTATTAAGGTTCTTCAAATCTAAATCTTTTCTCAAGCTTGAGGAATCAAAAGTGGTTCTGCTATGGCATCATTGAAAGGACCCTTTGTAGCACCTATTTTAAGTGCACATACACACACACTCATGCAAAAAGAAAGGTGCCCATAAAAGGTTCTTTATACAGTTACATAGGGGAAGACTGGAAGGTTCCTTAATCAACTATTGTTGGGGAATACCTTAATGAACCTCCACCCAATGTAAAGACTATAGGAAGAACCCTGATATTGATACGGATCCTTTTTATGTGAAGGTTCAAGTCTGAGGGACCAAGAGTAGCTCTCCTATGGCGTCATTCAAAGAACCCTTTGGGGCACCAGTTTTTGTGTCAGCACACACACACACTCTCTCTCTCTCTCACACACACACACACACACACACTATCATACATCTCACACAAACACACACAGAGCTCACGCAAATCCCCTCGCATGGCGTTCCTAGTTAAACACGCTCCTGGCCCATTTACCCCCTTCCGCAATGTGACGAAAACTCCGCCCCCTTGCACTTTGGAGGGAAATTTCTTTGTTATCAGTATTTAAAGATGCTTTGTGCCTGTGCGCGTGTGTGTCAGTGTCACAAAGACCCAAAGGACATGTTCTTTGAATCCTTTTCAGTGTTATGTTTTTAAAACATCACAGTTAAAAAAAATATTTTTTAAAAGATTGCCACCTTCTTATCGGAAAACTGGGTGGCAACTCAGGAACAAGAAATGATACGTTTGGTCCCGGCACTTACTAAAGTCTGCCCTGGGGTCACTGAGGTCAGCCAGGTCTCCTCTCTTCATGCAGTGTCCGTTCATCTGAGGTTTATGTAGGTAACAGAGGTGTACATCTGTGACCACCAATGACTCAATTCAGTTTGAATGTAATAATGACGATTAGGACGATTAGGACAATAATTCATCCTGAAATCTCAAATTTTAGCCCAATTTGATGATTGTGATGATACAGAATCTTGGGTAGACTTTATTCTCAGAGGCTCTTTATAGACTATCTGGCTAAAGTATTAGATTTAGGTTTAGGTTTGAATTGAAACTGAAGCTTAGGTTCATGTTTAGGGCTAGATTTAATAGAATAATAATGACCACGTCCATTTAAAAGATTTGTAGTTGAATGCTGGTTAAATAGAGGGTCAACATCTGCAAAACATCTCCACTCAAATTAAAGTGTTACCAGATTCTTTAGTAAAAGCAGTGCCAAAATAGGACTATTTACACAGCAGTTAAATCTTGACAATAAAATAAACTAGCCATAGAATTTTATTGCAGTAAGAAAAAAATGAATTGCCCAGAATCACCACCTTTGGAGAAAAAGACCTGGTCGACCTCTGTGACCTTTGGGCCTCTCAACCTGGTGCACTCTATTACTATTTTTAGCACTTCTTAAAGGGTCTGTTTCACTTTCAGGGCCTTAAAAATCGGAAGCTGAAGCACTTAGTGTGGGCACTTAAAAGTGACCCACCCCCAACAGATAATCTGACTTTCTAATGCTCGTTATCTAATGACCACATTCAAAACCGCAAATTAGAAAAGGAAAAATTCAGCGTTGCAATACAAGAGAGTGCTCCATTCACCCAAATGATCACCCACGAGTCTAATAAGCTAAATCAGAGCTCTGGTTTAACAAAAAAAAAATCAATTTTAACTTAAATGGGTATTTAACAGTTTGTATTTGCCCTAATTGTATATTTGTTAGACATCCTTGATAGAATCGCATGCTGCCTGTATATTTTATAGGAATTGTCTATTTGTGCCAGGCGTTGGTTGCTTTGGAAAGTGTAGTCCTCAGTGACGCTTTCAGTCATTCGTTTATCAATTAAATGTCATTTTCTGACCAGATTACAAACCTGGCAACCCTCAGTCCCAAAGTCCACCAATTAGACAAATCAGCTCCATCTCACTTCCCAGACAAACACTGAGGCCCAGTTAACATCCTTGAGTTATTGAGATGCTTAATGACTCAAATAGAGTTATATTGGTTTTGGTGAGAGATCTGGACCCATTTAGTTTAAGTTGGCAGGTGAATCTCCGAGCTTTAAAGAATCTCTGCTCAAATGCTTGGCACGTTTCTCCTTCTTGATGCGACACACACACACACATACACACACACAGACACCACACGCTAACCCACAGTAATACTGGACGCAGTGCCGTGTCGTAAGGATGTGGAATCTTTTCTGTGATTGCTAGTTTTGTGCAATTTTTTTTCCCGCTCTCCTCTCTAGATGTTACAGTTTCCTCGTTCTCTCTCTTCCTAAAAACTCTGAACAGTATTTGCCATTTCGGGAAAAAAAAGATAGTCAGGTACAAAACAGGAACTAAAGAATTGATCTGGTCTGGACAGACGGACGGACAGACGGACTTTGTTTCTTGTGCACACATATGCAAATCATGCCTATAAATGAGTTTTGTTTTTTATTTGTTTTTGGGGTTTTTTTCTTCGTACTACTTGTTGTATAAGTGATTAAGTAAACGTGGAAAGCGTGACGTTCCACTAGACAAGCACACTGTCATACACTTGAGTATCTATGACGTTTCGGGATGGGAGTGGGGTGGGGGATGGGGGATCCCCTGTAAAGACAAAAACAAAAAAAATCAAAGCTATAACGACAAATAGTAGCCGTAGACACAGTCGTCTGTCTCCCCAGCTCGGCCTGCTTCGCCTTAAGAGCCGAGGGACCGCCCGCTATCATTAGTTTCACATTCTGGTGTAGGTATGAAAGGATTTAGGCCACATTCACGTTACCGGGGCCACAAATCCGATTGGTCATTGGTGAATCAGTTCAGAATTCAAAATTCAATAAACTTTATTCACCTCTGAATTCATGAACTCATTGTGTAGTCATACCCATATTCGGAACTCTATGGGAAAAATGAATGATGCTTTCAGAAACTGCCCCTCTAAGCTCAAAAACGTAGCATTTTATGTATCTATATTTTCCCCCTGAATATCCCTGAACCTTCAGAATTAGGAGGTCACGAATGTGAATGATGCTACAAGCTAACACTCCTGCCCATTGGAATGTCATTGCATGAGAGCTAGTCTGCAATTACATTTCAACAATACTATGTAACACCAGATTGCAGGCTAATACTGCCGAAGACAAAGGCCTGCGAGAGGTTTTTGTCAGTTCATTGCATAGCGATGTGAGCGGTCATTTATTTTGACTGCTTAAATAAAGAGGATCTGGCAACGTTAGTTGGGCAAAAAGCAAAAATTAAAAATTATTAATTTTGAAAAGCATCATTTTCCAAAATGTTCCCATGGAGTAAATTAGTTAAGACCAGACCATGTATTTCTTATGGGTGCTGACTACAGAATGACCACACCATTTCAGAGGTGGCCAGGTCCGAATTTATATGTTCTGTTAACCAATGCTATGCTGGTAGCAGCTAACACCTGCAAAAGCAATGCAGATATTTTTTAACAGATCAGAGCAGATCATTTCTGCATGCAAGACCAAAAAAAGTCTAAACATCGGAATTGAGCCCTACATCGTGTAACGTGAACGTGGGATATATAGTATAAGGCCTGGCAGTCACGTGACGGTGGATTGTTTTATTGTCGCTTCTAAAAGCTTCCCCATGGGAGTTTTCCTGGCCTCCGCTCAGCGTGGTCGCCTGCTCACCCAAAACCTCACGAGTCGAATAAGCTTGTTGGCTCTCTCTTCGTTCAGCTCCATGCCGGCCACCTCTGGTCGCCTTCATCTAAACAGTCTGTTGCTCTTGTATCTCGTCTCAGGGTGCGTGCCAACAATTTATTTTTCTTCTATTTAATTTCAGTTGTTTTCTCACAACCTGTTTGTTTTTCTGCTTCTAGCTTGTGACGTTCTTTTCTTTCTTTTTTTTTTATTTAAAATGAAACGTATCTGAAGAAAAGCTCATTTTTTCCCCATAGTTTCTAAGCTAAAAATCGCGACGATGCACAGAGAAGAAAAAACTGGATGAAAACCCAACAAGGGCTGCATGTCCTTTAAAATTAGAATTACTTTCCAAATTGAACTAAGCTCTTTCGTCCGCAGGCCTAAAAATGCGACGATGCAATTCTTCTTTACTTTTTGATTTGTTTGTTTGCAATATTTAGAAAAGAACGACAAAGAACGACACCTACAAAAACGTGCAGTTTATAAGCTTCTTTTTTTATGTGGCTGTTTTATTCGGTTGCTGCTTTCTCTGAAACATCGACACTGGCTACTCCAAAAAAAACTTGCTCTCGCTTTTCCCTCCTCACGATTTGCTCGACTTTATAGAACGTTCCGTGTCCGGGCTGAGGACGGAAGATTAAAAATAAAATAAAGAATCTAAGAAGCAAAAATGTTTACAGAGAACGAGGCGTCGCGTTTTTAACGAGTGGACTGAACTTGCCATGTACATAGTAATTGTGAGTCTCAATTTGGATTAGACAGGTATTAGTATTGTTTTTGGAGGGTTACTTTTTTTGTTCTTTTGGAAGGGAGGGATGGGTTTTGTATGTTTTTAAGAAGAAGAAGAAGAAAAAAGTCCTTTGATAACTATGCTTGTTTCCTCAAGTTTGTCTTTTTCGCCCGACGGGGATGTTTCAGAGTAAAGATGAATAGAAGTGCACCTCCGACTTTTTTGCCTTAGAACTTGCAGAGGCCATAGTTCACCTTTGACGTGAAAAAAAAAACAAAAATGTGTGTATGCAGGGGTCTCCGGGCCCCCCATCTCTCGATTAGCAGAGCGGACTCTCTCTCTCTCACTCTTATCTACCTGTGAAATCCTTCATACCTCTCATAACTGGTCAATGACTGTATCAGCAAAACCGCATCAGGTGTTTTTTCTACATGCTTTTTACACAAATTCTATGGATTATTGTATTAGTAGGTTTTTTGGTGCATAGTTTTTAAATGTAATAGCTCTTTGCCTCGTAGTCAGGTTTTGTTTTTTTATTTTGTTTGTTTTTATTTTATTTTTTTATTTCCCTTTTCATTTTCTTTGGTTTTCTTGCTCGCTCTCTATCGTTCGTTTTTTCTAGCCCTTCTTTTCTAGACCGTTTTTGTGTTAATATTGTCGAATTTGAGATAGCTGTTCTTTGCTTATCCTGTAGAATTTATACTTCTCTCTTTTTTTGTTTGTTTCATTTCTAAATGCTACATGAACCTAATGAATTTAATGACTTAACCATTGTAAATACGGTATTGTGCAGATCCCATTTTCATGCATTTCAATTGCTAGTGTTATATAAATGACGGATTTTTGTCTAGACACCATTTCTGTTTATGAAATAAAGAAACATATCATGTACTACGCTGTTGTCCCACTCAATGCTTTTTTAGGACAAAAACCTAGTAAAACGTTGGTTATGAACAATTTATGTGGTAAAGATGTTTTTAAAGGGGGGTCCCAGTTTTCTACCCACGTTTCACATCTCCAGTTCCTGGGTATCGAAGAATCATTGCCCAGATTCAAACTGGTTTCTGTGTAATACAAGTACTCTATATATTGCAGATTCTCAAACTGTTCCTCTGTCTTTACTAAATGATTCAGATACGAACAAAGTCATTCAGAGCCACTTGATGTGATTTGTTCCATTCTTACACAGATAGTTCACAGTTCAACAGATTCAGCAGACCTTTAAAAGCCTCTTCACAGAAAATTATTACATGAAAGCGTTAAACATACTGCTGAAGAAATGTTTCTGATAATTTTGTGAAAGTTAAACATAATTTTTTAATGGTACTGAGGTACTGAGGAGCTTTTACAATCTTATTAGCTGTCCCTGATCAGGGGAGGAGCCATGCACCTGTGAACCATGGGATCTGATGGTAGCTTTGCCTCTTCTTCTTCACTAGATAAACATATGGAAGACCCATGTAGGTTATTTTGGCAACTATCTGTGCTGTAGACATTGCAACTCCTGGCCCCTGTTAAGAGTCTGTAAGTTTCTTTACAATGTACCATTTTACATCAAAACCACTCTAAATGAATGTTTACTTATCAACAACACTATGGATACATTTTGAAAAATATGGAATTCCTGTTTAGGGGCCTATTAAAGATACAGATTGAGAACTATGTATTCAGATCTTTGTGTGAAGCACACCTCTTTTTTGACAAGGGGACGTGTGTGTACTTTTCCTGCTATACTTTTTATCAGAAAAGAAACTTTTTCCATAACTCATCATTTTGCTCTGTTTGAATGGATTACGTGTGTAAAAAATAAAGTAAATTGTAAAAATAAGCTGTTTTTATAGATTAACCCTCCTATTCTCCTCAAATTTACTAATACTTTTCACCCTCAGGGATCAATTTGACCCCAGGGATATTTGCATTTATGGCATTTATCAGACGCTTTTATCCAAAGTGACTTCCATTCCCTAACTACAGGGGGCAGTCTCTCCCTGGAG
>JBBPCW010000154.1:14810739-14823942 GCA_037974425.1 Phenacogrammus interruptus
CTCCTGCTGCAGAGTTGGGAAGAACTTTCTGCCGAATGAACATTGAGACACTGAACCGCTTGAATTTCAATACAAACTAACAGAAAAAATCACCACTCACCACTAACCAGTCGAAACGAGGAAGACACGCTGGCAGAGACACTCGGGGCGTAATTTCTGAGCCTGTTTCGGCGATATTTTTTTTATCGCGCGATAAGAATCTCGCGCCGTTAACGCTGTTAACGGCCCAGCACTAGTTTTCGATATAGATTGATCTGTACAATTTTACTGAGATTACGATTTTTCACTAAGGTGTCAAGGTTGACCTGGGTCAGTTTGAGGGTATTTGTGCTGTGTGAGGGGTTTTGTGGCTGTGATGCATCAATAAACTGAGTGTTAAGTCTTTGCAGAGGTGAACCTGATGCAGCTCGAGGCAGGAAGCAGGTCTCTCAAAGCTGTCTTCAGTAGCAAACTCATCGGGAAAGGCAAATACCTGACTGAGCATCTTCAGCCACACAGCACAGGTACAAACACACACTCCCTGAATACACACACCAACCATAACATATTAACCACATGCCTGATATTGCAAAGGTCCCTTCATACCACTATACCAGCTCTGACCTTTCAAGGCATGGGCTCCACAAGATCTCTGAAGATCATTTAATTCACTCCACCTGTCTCCTCTTCAGATGACTACAGGATTCTGGTGGACATGCGTTGGAACAAACAGTACTTGGACATCTTAGCCAACACCTGTAACTTTGAGGATGAGGAGAGATGTATGGAGTTCATGGAGGCCTTGTATGCTGTTGCTAACAGGTAACGTTTTTTATCTGTACACTTTGGATTGCATTACAGTTTGTCTGACTGAAGGTTATAGTCTAATGTTTTCTCTCTGCTTTCTTCCAGGATCATAATCCTGATGGACAGAGAGGAGGGAGCAGCCATAGGGAGCAGTACAGTAAATACATCACCCCATAACAGTGCCCTAAGACTTGCCACTGCCTTCTCTAAAGGTATGTATTTGTGTAAAACAACTGAATCCCGGTGCCACTTTGTCACCTGAGATGGAAAATATTATGTTAGAAATATATTGCCCAGATGCAAAGAGCCACACTGTTAAGTGTCATTTGCTGCATTTGCACAAAAAGCCTCTTATTCAGGGTCTTTATATTCATTTTGAATTTGTAAAAATTTGGGGGTTTTTTTCATTGAAATGTCTTCACACTTTTTTGCTTTCTTTTTCTAAAGGGACAGTAGATATTGGGCACCTCCCACACCCAGTTCTGGTGCATCTGCGGCCATTCTTTGACCTGTGGGACTCCTTTGTACTCCAGGCTGTACAGACGGACCAACCCAACATCTCTGACCACCTTATGTTTGAGGTCTGAGGCTTCTCTCTCTTTGCCTTCTCCACAGCTTCTCAGTTTTAATAGCATTTCCATGTTGCTGAATCTGCAGTGCTGTAATATTCATGTTCCTATATTAGTTTCACTTTGTACTATTCTTTAAGGCAGCACTACAGTCCCTTGTAACTCGCTGTTGTGCTAGAACCCCCCACTTGACTATACCTGTGCATTTCTTTGTTTGTAAATACAGGCTCCTTAGCAGTAATGCTTTATTCTACATTAGCCTGCTGGTGGTGAAAATATCTCCAATTCATAGTATATTAACAGTTTGCATCACATTACATTACAGTCATTTGGCAGATACTTTTATCCAAAACAACTTGCAACATGAGAAACATTCAAGCTTCAGGACAGCATTCTAAATCTTTATGTGGCAATAGTGCAAGAAGATGTATTAGCAGAGGAGATGCTCTCTGAGCAGATGAGTTTTTGTATCTAGAGAGGGATTCTGCTTCTCTTGTCGGTTTAGGCAGCTCATTCCACAAGCAGAAAGAGAAGAGTCTGGCTTGGATTTGCCTTGTGTGTAGGGATGGCAGAGCCAGAAGATGTTCCTTGCAAGAGCAGAGGGAGTGAGTAGAACCATAAGCTTGAATGATAGGGTTAGGGTAGCTGGGTGCAGACCCAGATTATACAGTGTAGTACAGTGTAGTGCATTGTTATCAACTGGTATTGCTAATAACAGATGAATGCTCTGGTGTCATGTTATCCCCAGCTCTGACTTCCCTCTTCCAAGGTAAATGAAATGCAGCCCAAGTCGCAGTAAACCAACCCTTTGGTGAGAGCCGTTTCTGATTTGTCACAGGCTCACAGGTGTAGAACTTTAGAGCACTCAAGATTTGAGCAGCTGCCAAGAAATGCAAAGTACTTAAAATATATTAATAATAATACCAGCCCACCACGAACGGATCCAGAATAGAGGCAGAGGTTTCATTCACCTTCAAGATCATCTTAAAGGGGGTTTAAGAAACCCCCTCTGGACAATTGTGCCACCCCTCTAGGAGATGAGTAGGAATGTATGTATGAACAGTTGTTGTTAAGTATCTGAGTGCCTCTTTAACAGGCATTTTTGGTTTTCTTAAAGTGAACATTTGGTCAGAAGTTAAATCAGCCAGTAGATATAAGGTTAAAGAGCAAGTCAAGTAATGAATGAGCTGAAAGCAGTTTGCATCACACATACTTTCCTCAAGACTCATAGTGTTCTCTCCACAGTATGCCACGGTTATGCAGATGTACCGTGAAACAGACAGTTAAACATCTGGTTATTTTACTATTTGTCTTGGTTTGTCCAGATCCTACAGCTGCTCCAGTGGCGGGATCGCTTCTGGCATGTGTGTAACTCCTTAACGGCAGACGCTCGTGGGGTGTGTGTGCTCTCCCTGCACTGGCAGTGGGTCCACAAACACCTGGTCCTGCGACTGCCCCAGCTGCTGATGGGGGACGGAGACTATGAGTAAGTGTTTAAAGCTGTTTTTAAAGATGGTTTTATTTGAGTAACTTTAAAGGCTTTTTCCACTTCTTAAGTGTCTTAAATGTGGCCCAAATCAATCCAATACTGTAATAAGGGGCATTTCACATTACATTTGTGAGTTTTGTGCTTCTTGTAGTATGTGCTTGTTCAAATGTATGTGTGTCTTCTTACACCAGGGGGCAACAGGAGCTGCACACTATTTCCACAGCCATCCAGAACACACTCTCGAGCTCTGTTTCTGTGGCCTCAGCTCTGAAGAGCATTCAGAAGACCCTGGGGAAGCCTCTTCCCTTTAAGGTGCACAGTTTATTACACTATAGAGAGGCCTCTATAACACTTCTCACTTTAAGTGGTACTTAGAATCAAAATTGGTCACTAAAATTCCTTCACTCTCCTTTGAAAAGGATTTTAAGTTATGTTTATTTCTTATTACCAAGTTTGTCTTAATCAATTATCTAATAATGTAATTGCTATCAGAGTTTGATTACACTTTTTGCTGCAGTTAGTCCTTTGGTTGCCTTTGAACTGCTCCTTATTGGAACGTGTTCTTTTGTTATTTTGTACCTCTCCTGTAGCTGGAGGCGGTGGCCGAATGTGCCGATCGTCTTCGCTTCCTCAGCAGGGCGCTGGATGTCAAAGACTTGCATCTGGACGAGAGTACGCCCTCGCTGTGGAGACGGGAGGTGACCCGTCTCCGAGGCGTGGCAATGGGGATAGACTCCAAGGAAGCCCTGTTAGAAGCCTGGGGTCTAGTGCTGCAGGCCAATCTTCTGCTGGATCCTCAGAGCACTGGTAAAGTAACCTGTAGGTTAAAGCTAACAGGCTGATTTGTCTTACAATGATATACTGTCAATGTCTAAGGTTCTTGATTTGAGTTAGGCTCTATAAAGGGATCTCAGATTGGCTTCTACATTCTAAGGCCATCACACACACAGTATTGTGCAGAAATCTAAGGCACATAAACAAAGCCATACATGTCGGCAGTGGGTTACTTCCTGACAGCTGAAACCAAGTAAATATTAGAATAAATGTAAACAAAGAAAGTAGTGATTTCTTTCTTTTCTAAAAACTAATTATCGATATTTTGTGAGCTGCTTAGAACAACACAGGTTTGGTTCCAGATTTCTACTCCTCTTGTTATGTGCATTTATGAAATTCCGCAAGCAACACACCTAATTTAATCTAATGAAGTAAAACAGAGACGACCAGGGTAATTAATGGTAAGTAATGCTGGGCTTCAATGAGAAAAGCAGTCTGGAAATGGTTAAAAGAAAACTTTGTCATACATACAACCCCTATTTACAGGAATAATTATTTTAATTTATTGAACTATTAGCATTTTAACACTAAATTGGCCAGTAGTATAATGCTTTTAAGTATATTGCTCAGTAGTGAAAAGCTTTTAAGTATATGTTTCACAGCCTAAGATATTGCATAGTACTGTATATTGATCTGAATTCATGACTTGCCTAAGAGCTGTATAAATGCTTGCTTTTTGATTTAGTTATAGGTTGCATTTCTTCTTGGCCTGATTGTGGAGTGAGGAATGACAACAGATCGCACAGAGAGTTTATCTGTGTGACATTACTGTGTGTTATCCTGGATCTGACTGTGTGGATTTTTCAGGTGTGTTAGAGAGACTGTTCACCCGTGTGGATCAGCAGCAGGGTCACATGGCCTCCTGCGGCCTGCTGGATTCTCTGACGGAGGGTGCAGACGAGGAGGAAATGGGTGACGGGGCTGCCCCAGGACATGAGGTGCTACTGCAGCTGGCCCGTAGAGCTCAGCTCTGGCCTGTGCTGGAGCAACTGGCCATTCTAAATCAAATGAAAGTCACCACGGACCTGCTACATCTGTCTGTAATGCAAAGGTATTATGGTCTTACTCACGTGTGCCGAAGATTTGCATTCAGCTCTGGCTATAATAATAACACTGAGGATGATGATGATGATGATTTATTAATATGCATTAGTGGATCACTGGGTTGATTTGTGAGTTATTTATATCTGGCTATCATATTATTAGTGTAAATGATGGTGGAAAATACTGGGTTTTTTTTAGACTCACTCCTTTTACACAAACACAACCCTGTTCTGTCCTTAGTTTAATAAGTATGTCCTGTTTTTTTCCCCTTGATGCTTCATTAATATAATTCCTGACCCATTCTGACTGACTGTTCCGCAGAGGGAATAAGGAAGCGGAGGCCAGTCTCTGTCGATGCCTTTCCAATCATCTGCGCTTCTGCATGCAATCTACACCCATGAACATCCGCCAGCTCCAGCCACTGTGGTTCCTCCTCAGCACAGAGCGGGTCTGGTCAACTATAGTCCATCTTTCTATTCTCTTTGCTAATATGTTATCATTACTAGATACAATTGTACTGTAACTGCTAAACCTATAATGATATAGTTTATTAAATTATTATTTTATTAACCTTAAGATGTTACTTGCTGTTGTGAATTTCACCATTGTGCACCATTGCAAAACTCAAGGTCCCTTTACAGAGCTTATATATATTTCCATACACACACACACACACACACACACACACACTACAGGCCAGAAGTGTGAGCCTACCCTTAAAAAAAATAATAAACGCCACTGTTTTAAAATTGTATTACAATAAAACATTAGGAATGCTTTGAAGTGTAATTAAAGAAAAGACGTGATGTGTCTAATGGCTAAATAATGTTACTGAAGACCATAAAGTATTGAAATAAATGTGTGTATGGAATGTATTGCCCATTTTCTGCTAGCAGATCTGAATAAATGTACACTAACCCACTAACCTTGCTGTGATTCTCCTCCCAGCCTGTAGAGGAGTTGCCGTTAGTGTGGTGTGAGCTGCTGTCTGAGACGCTGGCGGCCCTGTGGAGCAGCAGCGTGACCTCTGACCCTGAGCGCTGGCTCAAGTGGAGCCCACTGAGTCCAGAGGAGCAGAAAAGCTCCAGATCGCTGTTGGGACCCTCTGACACGGTGCGTGTGTGTGTGACTGGTGGGGGCCATTGTGAGCATCATTTGTGTCATGGTATACAAAAAGTGGTACAAAACTGAGTGAAATAACTCCATTTTACTTTGGAGAGAAGGTTTCATCTACTCCAAACTTTAACAAGCTTTTGTACCCCACAGGGTCCTGGCATGCTGAGCCGTGCCGTGTGGTCCAGGTGCATGCTGGGAGTTTTGAGCAGCAGTGAAGTGGGTGGCCGTTGGGACCCATCAGGCTCCTCCTTTCTGTCGTCATCACGTGTGACTCTGGGCGAGTGGAGAGAGCGAGTCGGGCAGCTCCAGGACCTCAGCGCTGTGCTCTGGGACAACATGGCCATGGCAGAACTCGCAGATTTCAGGTGGGAAATCACACGCATGATTCATTTAGTCTTGTTTTTGATTATTAGTGCAATACATGATAATAGGCTTTCATTGCTTTATGCTGTAGATGTACTGATTCACAGACAGAAAAAAGTACATGTACAGAAACTGCAGATACTCAAATGGCAGAAATGCATAAACATTCACAATAACTACACACACACACACACACACACACACACAAAAGAAAAGATAAATCTCTTTAGAAAAAGGTTATTTTTTTCAGAGCACTGATGCGATGACAGATCAGTTTCTATATACAGAAAAGAAAAATTCTGTCATCATTTACTGCTTGCTGCAGTCTAGTGTTTTTACATGTATATTATAGAGTGCAGTTTCGGAAAGGAATGCATATTAAATGGGTTCAGTTTATATAGTTTCTGTTCTCTCTGCAGGTTAACTGACTGCAGACTGCAGGGGCTGGTGTTATGCCGGCAGCTGCACGCTCTCTCTGACCTGCTGTCTCCAGGGTTACAGGAGAGCTACACAGAATCCTGTGAGAGTCTCATCGATGGTCAGGATCCCGTCAGGGCAGCCCAGGACATACAGGTGGCCCTCAGAGAAGGTCTGCCTGAAAACCTTCTCCCGGAAGGCTTCCTGGACACGCTGGTGACCTGCTTGACCCAGTTCTCCCACAACCGTGTGCAGGAAACGGTACAGCTGGCTCGTTCTGGGGTGTTCTGGGTGAACATGGGTCTCCTGCAGATCCAGGTTTGGGCACCTCAGACTATTTTTGACCCAGCAGTGAAGAGAGCCTATAAACTCAACTATGCACAAGAAGAGGTGGGTCTGGCTTTAACAGCACACTCAGTTTTTTCAAAACCACTCATAAGTCTGTTCAATGCCTTTATAGCTTAAATAGAACTGAATACTGTCTAGGAACTGGGAACTTCTAGTATGATTTAAGATTATTAAAATTTCCCTGATGATTAAGACTTGCATTTTATGCTTGATGTTTGACTTGCCTCACCTTATTTCTTCTCAGCTTGCCTTGCTCCAGGATGAGTGGAGGGGGCGGAGTCTGTCCTCTCAACTGTTGACAGGGGCGGAGCTTGAGGAGAGCAGCACCACAGATGCCTTCCAGCATCCTCGAATCAGGTAAAAAAAACAATGTCTTGCACACATACTTCAGTAATATGGTAGATATATGCTTAATCAAATGTCTCTGTAATTCATAAGTAGTCCTATATTTATTGCCCTGTTGATAAAATGATAGTATAAGTACATACACACACATACATACATACGTATCTATTTCTATCTGTGTGATAGTGTCTTTCTCTTAGCTAAGTTAATTGAGTATAAGTATAAATAAAAATTAACAAGAAAGCAGTAAAGAGGATCACAATTTTTTTGTTTGTAAAGTAGTTGATCTTCTGTGAGCTGGTGAGGAGAACTCAGATTTGGTTCCAGATTTCTCCTCGGTTCCTCTAGCCATTGTTTGGACTTGTGCAATTCCATCAGTTGCTCCTGATTTAATTTTGTTTGTTAGAAGCTAGATTTTTCCATTCCTAAAGTTAATTTAAAGTTTAGCAGTTGTGAGGTTTTGGCTGTTCCTTTTGTCACAAATGTCTTAGATAACAAAACAGAAGAAACTATTTAAGTAGCTGTTAAGGTGTACTTTGTGTGCAGGGGATAATGTGCTGTATCTCTGTGTTATAGGTACCTGTGGATCCGCATGCAGCAGGTCAAAGAGCAGATTTGTGAGCTCGGCCGCAAGCAGGCTTGTCGGCCCACTGACCCGCAGTATGGCCGTCTCTACCAGGAGCTCCAGCACTACCTGTGCAGCATCGGGCAGCCGGCAGCCGTGGGGGACCTGCTGTCCCACCTGCTGAAGGCTCTGCAAGGCCCCGGGCCTAAGTCCAGACCAGGCATCCAGGGCCTGCTAAAGGAGGAGGCGGTGTGGCAGGCGTCCCAGCAGCGCTTTGCCCAGAGGCTGGCTGAGGAGTACCCTCTCTATCCGGACGTGGTGATACCGCTGCGCTCAGCTATCCTGCAGCTGCAGCACGGCATGCGTCTGCTGGCCTCACAGGTGTCCTCCTCACTGACCGCGCTGCCAGGCCTACCCCGCCTCCTTTCCACCCTGCTGGCCTTTCCTGGCCCACCACTGTCCTCTGACCTGGCCAGTGCAGACTTCCTGTGTTCCCGGGCCTGCACAGACGTGCTAAGGGGTCTGGCTAAGCTGCTCCCTGCTGCTGAGGCACCACGCATGGTCCCTGAGCCTGCAATATTACTGCTCAGTGCCCTACTCCGCCTGCAGAGCCACACACTGACTGCCGGACAGCTGGGAACAGAGGCCTGCACGCTGCTCAGACATGTCTGTCAGGTGAGGGCCGGGCCGCTGTGTTAATTTTGAATTCCCCTCAGTTTCCCCCCTTGTTTTAGTCTTTCTTCTTTTTATTACGTTCATAACGTTTTTAATATGTCACAAGAATTATCTAAAGAAGGCCAGTGCTTGTAAGAAATGGATGAAAAGGAAATAAACCCCCTTAAAGATGCAGGAGAGGACGGTTTACTGATTATGTCCAGTATGGAATGTTATGATTAAGGTATAGATTTTTAGGATTAAACAGGTAAAGGTTATTGACCTTGAGGAAAAACTGTGTGTGTTAAGGCTCTGGTGAACGAGTGGGACGAGCAGGAGAGGAGAGCCAGAGAGAAAGAGCAGAGGGAAGCCAGTCTGTACCGCAACCGCTCTCGTCTGCATGGAGGAGGCCTCACTGAGGAGCAGCAGGAGGAGCGAGAGTTTAGACGCTCCTTCCCTACTTACCACAAGGTCAGCCAGTGTCTCCTCCCTCTCCTCCAGTCATCACACTTTACACTCCATTGCAGGAGTGCCAAAACATTGCTTGTTGTTCCTGTTCTCTTGGAAATAGCTTTTCATTTCCATTCTCTCAGGATTTTGCAGATATAACTGCAGAGCCCAGTCTGGAGCAGCCCATCATTATTGAGGATGATGGAGATGATAAAGAGACAGACTCTGGTGAAAATACTGGCTTCCTATTGGCCAGCTGCAAGAACACCATTGTTCAGGTGCACCAAAGACTCTGTCTGTCCCACAGCAGATCACTGTGGTATCATCCCACCCCACCAAGCAGTCAGAGCAAGGACCACATCTGTGCTCTGGTTTCATCCTATCAGATCACAGCACCCTTGATAGCTAAATTTTATCATCTTATGGGTAGGTGCATATACACTCTACTGTACTTGACATTTTTGTAATATATTTTTTATTGTAAGGTAATGTATTAAAATGAAATTATAATGTGTTGGGAGCATGTATAAAATATTTAGCCTTTTCAAATTCACAAAAAAAATCAAGTTCGCAGGTGCTCTTGAAATGTAACACCCGTGAATTTCAAGGGTTTACTGTATATACTAATACAGATACTGTATTATTGATGTTCTCTTATTTCTCTCTCCTTCTCAGACTGTGAAATGGACTCTCAGTTGATCGGCTCTCAGCTGCTACTCAGCTCTCTGTTGCAGAACACAGTGCGGGGTTCTGGGGGTCCAGCCGGTCTGATCCTTCAGAGTGACGGCCCCTATGACTTCTACAGAGAGCCCAACATGAGCCAGGCTCGGCTGTGCCTGCCTGCCCTGGAGCAGCTGGGACAGGCTGTCCGACAGCGTCTGGATGACTGGCCTGAACACCCAGCGCTGGTTCAGGTGAGAGATGGAAGCACTGAAAATGACAAAGTTTGGCATCAGACTGTTTTATTTTGTCCTTTCAATTCATGTTAGACACTATTTTTAGATTTTTTTTTATAAAATGGGAAGACTTTCAGTATGGTTGTGTTAATTACAGTGTCCTGTTCCCCAGTGCGTCAGTTAAAGATATAATTAACCTTTTTGTGAATACACTGCTGCCATGAGAATGTAAAGAACAATGGTGAATGGTGCCCTCACTATTTTTTTTCCTGCTCTGCAATACCCAGATTACTGTAGTGATGGATAGAATTCTGGCCTTCAGTCTGTCCAGCCCTCTGGCCAAGTTTCTCAATGGTCTGGAGATCTTGCTGAGCAAAGCCCAGGTGAACATTCATGCTTAAGTGTCTTCGAGCTCTAAAGCTCTTTTTATATGAGCACAATATATTTATATATGCTTTTATAGCTTGTATTTACGTGGAATTCTTTCTCTTGTTCCATTTTTCCTTTTTCCTTCTTTGTGTTCCCTCACTCTTAGGACTGGGAGAATAACGCCAGCCGTTCTGTCTCTCTGAGGAATGAGTTAGAGCCCATCACTCAGCTCATCATCCAGTGGAGGAAACTGGAGCTTAAGTAAGAAATGGTCCAACATGACTTTGGGGAGAAAGTTAAATATTAATTCAACACAGGATTCTTCTGTAAAGTTACCATTTTGGGAATGCAGGATTTGATTTATAACAGTTTTGTGTATAGACTGTTGTTCAGTGAGGCCTGTTTGCCCAGTTTAACTGATGTGACTTGTTTGTTTGCAGTTGCTGGTCAAGCAGTCTGGACAATGCACTGAAGCGACATGCGGAGAACTCGAACAAGCACTGGTTCTCTATCTACCAGCTGGTGGAGCGATACCTGCAGGAGAAGAGGACTGACTCCAAGTCTGGTAAAATGCCATGAAAGCACCCCTGGCTGCAAAACTCCATAAAGTGCTCATAAAACTGTTCAGTCCATTGGCCTACAGCATCCGTGCTGTAGCTAAACTGTACTGTGATGGGAAGGAATTTGCACCACGCTTTGATTTTCCAGTGTATCTTCCAGTGTATTAAGTCCTGTAACAGTGTTTCTGATGCGTTACCGCATCCATCGAATCAAGCCAGAGGAAAGTTTTCCTGTCAGAGATGCTTTTGATATTGTGGTCTTTTATTATTATAGTCTAGTTTGAGTTTACTTATTCTCTGCATTCTTTAGCTGTGCGACAATTGGAGGTAGTAATGGAGGTAGCTCAGTGGGTAGGATACTTGCCTCCATACCAAGAGGTCATGGGTTCGAATCCTATCTTCAGCACCACCACTGGGTCCCTGAGCAAGACCCTTAACTCCAAGTTGCTCCAGGGAGACTGTGCTCTGTAGTTAGGAAATAGATGTCGCTTTGGATAAAAGCGTCTGATAAATGCCTTAAATGTAAATGCAATTATCTAACCTGTAAGTGATGGCCTGGTACATCATGGCATTTCTCACAGTGTTGAAGATAAATTTGTTAGTATAATAGAAAACTCCCAATGAAATTTATCTTCAGGACAGACAGGCCGTAGTCTTTGTACTTTGTTGATTTTCCATTTGTTAGTTTGTATTTCCATTGGTATTTTTCTTTTTTTGCACGAACAGTACAAAAACAAATAAAAAAGCATTTATTCGTGGTACAGCACGGTACCTTGTGCCAGTGGAAAGTGCCATAAGCTCAGAAGAATTCGTTGGATTTATCTTACATTTTGTTTGTCCCATTCTTGTCATTCCTGTTTTGTCCAGCAGAGGGTGGTGTGGAGGAGTTGTCCCTCTCCTCGGTGTCGTCCACCCTGCAGTGCTTTGTTGAGGGCTCCACTCTGGGAGAGTTCCACACTCGGCTGACCATGCTGCTGGCCTTCCACTGCCATCTCCTGCTGGCTTCCAAACAGGAAGGCCACGGTGAGAGTCTAGCCATGCTTTCTGTTCTTGTAAACATAACAGTGTACTGTGATTAGGGCTAGAGCTCGGTAGTTATTGGAACAGAAAATGTCAACATTTAATTTAAGTCTACGGCTCACAGGCACCAAGAGTTTGTATTTGTACAGTAGTTTGGGTTGGAAGCGCTAAGGTTACAGTGTCATGATTTGTAATTTTTCAGCCTCACTATGTTGCCTGCTGTGGAACATGCACAAGTATTATTCACAGTTCTCTGAGAGCATCCAGTCCAGGATCAACCAGCTGAGGTTGCCCATTGAGAAAGAGCTCAAGGCAAGTGCAGATAAATTCCCATCCACCAAAACCTAAACAGCCAGAAAAGCCTCTTGTTTAAAATTTAGTTTCTTTACTTTCCAGGATTTTGTCAAGATCTCCAAGTGGAATGATGTCAGTTTCTGGTCCATCAAACAGTCTGTGGAGAAAACACACAGGTAAGTCCTATCCTGGAAAACATGCCCATATTTTATTTAAAATAAGCTCACAGTTCCATTGAAAAAAATATTAAGATTAGTGTACTTGGCCTCCATCTGGGCTTTGATTTGTAGCCAGATACAACCTGATTGACCTCATTAACATAATGTGGTCAATTGATGTCTTAGAAATTCTCATGTAATCACATGCCTCATTTGTGTGCAGGACACTGTTTAAGTTTGTGAAGAAGTTTGAGACGGTGCTGGCTGAGCCTTGTGCTCCCTGGCTGGTGGAGCAGGGTGGTAATTCAGGCACAGACAGTGTGGACACTCAGCCGGAGGACACAACGCTGCACCGGCTCCACCGGGCACTCAGCAGCAGCCTCCCAGGACGAGCCAAAGACCTGCAGGTGCAAAATTTTACAGAATCAAAAGCCTCCACAGAGCTTTTTTTATTGAATACTGTAAGAAATGTGATGAACATCTAAGCGATCTCATTTCCGTCCCAGTTTTTGCTGTATTGAGTGAATGGCTAGAATATTTCTCCCTTGAACAGCTTAATCATTCTATTCAGTTTTGGGATTTGAAGTGTGACTGAATGACTTATTCCAGAGTGAGGCACAAGAGGAGGTCGCGTCTTGTATGGAGCCTTCATCGCTGCAGGCTCGTCTGCCTTTCCTTACGAGGAGGATGAGGAAGATGTGCGTGCAGTTTATGAAGAAGACGCCTCTGCCAGAATTATCAGAGGATCTCGACCAGTTCACAGGTAAGAAACTGCTGTTTGAACACTGACCATCTAACATCTAACATTGGGGCAGTTGGATGGCCTAGTGGTGAAGGCATCCACCCCGTGACCAGAAAGTCCGGGTTCGATCCCCAAGACCGCTAGGCACCACTGAGGTACCCTGAGCAAGGTACCGTCCCCACAC